>ML322054.1:919-47149 GCA_005239505.1 Nicotiana paniculata | reverse complement strand
ACACCACAGCTCGACAGATGAAGCCCAAGCTAAGTAGTTTGAACCTCTCATTAAAGGTTCTGATGTAATCATAATACCAGAACTGCTAGAGCCATGATTTTTAGACCCGAAAACATCAACTCCAAAAGACATTGTTGGAGTGAAACAACCTTGTTTCCCTTTTGGATCATCCTTCTATCGAGACAGTAAATTTAAAACCACTCCCCAAAAGGAATATGAGAAGGAAATTTAAAACCAAGCATTTTGAAACATCTTTTCAATATTCAAAGTGAAGAATCTTTTATGCGAAGAAACAACCCTCCTTTGTAGCAGCGTATGGTGATATTCTTTGACAAATTTTCTCTTAAGGCATAAGCAACCGACATTGAAGAAAAGGGTAAAAAGCAATAGAAAATGATGATAAATATTGCAAGCAAAATATTATGGTTAAGGGCACTGCATATGCTACATTTAGAAAGCAATATGTATTGAACGATATATTTTGAAAACCTGAAAGCATTGCGACAGAGTTTTAGCTTGTCAACTGTTCAACAACCAGTGGCAAGATGTCTGATTGCAGAGTTTGTCAATATACGCTAGTTGCTCAGGTCAATAGCGCGTAATCCAGGACAACTTTGTGCAATCTCTTTCAGAGAACAGTCAGTCAATCAATGAAAAAGAGAAGGTAATCGCGCAAACTTGTTTAAAATCCTTAAAGCCAGATCTCTACATTTCAGCCACGAATCATTAGTTGGTGAACGACCCACAATTAAAAATGCAAACACAACATAATACAAGCAGTATAGAAGCAGCTAAAGCACTGATCTCCCAGCAATCAACATGCGTATAACCCCAACAATGGCCATGTCAGAATGAGCTCAAACAAAAACCTTTTAACACGCAATATTAGAATTGAAAGATAACAAGTTTAAGGTCTCATCATCAAGGTGTTGAATAAGTTGCAGCTCCAGTCACATACCATATCCAAATCATTGCAAAAGCAGCTAAAGCATTGATTACCATCTTTATAACTTGATTGATCCTCGCAAGGGTACATTCAACCTGTCTTAACCAATACATAGGAACACCAGATAGACTAGTGGAAGGCAACAATACAATGAAATTACAAAGACTACAAAACGTATGCATTGTCTGATGATATAAGATATGGGACTTCTATGACCTTGGGCGCCATCTTCTGACAAAATCTCACTTTGCAAACAGAAATCACATCACTAATCTGAACTGCCTAAAGTCGAGATGATTACCTCACCGGAAGAAATTATTAAGGAACAAAGATCAAAGATGAAGAGACAGTTGCAGTACATATCACCCAAGCAGAAGAGAATTTGCGGTAGACTCTAATTTATGTATTTTGATGTCAACTTAAGCAGATACACAATAGATTCTTTAGATTATATTCAGTTGAATACTTGCCAGGAAGCAACAAATCTAGGTTACTGGATAGAAACTAAAGAAAGTGCTGAACCCTAAGCAAGAGTTAATTTACCAGGTATGTAATTTCCGACCAAATACACCATCTAGTTGGCCAAAAGTTCCAATGAACAATTGAAAGAACTTCTGGTACATTGCCTTTGTATTGCAACCGTTTGATGGCTGCTAAAATGGCAAACAAGGTGTTATTTCGCATGATCCGAAGACCAATTTTATCTAAGAGATTAGGATTTTCTTATTCCAATAAAGGTAAAAGATAATGACTATCTTCATGTTTCTTACATATCTTATTTCTCTCCGCCTATATAAATTTGAATACAGCAACATGCAAACAGAGAAGATTGCAATTCTGCATCAACATAAAATACAACAAAGCACATTACCTGGACCTTCTTGCTAGTGTGACAATGCAGGAAGCGATCATTAACTGTAAATTACATGTTCTCTCTATCAATATTTTTCACTTGTTTCTACATTAAGTTTTGATTCAGTAACAACTATTCACATGAAATGTTTTACCTTTTAACTACTATTTCCATAACTTGCAGTCCTACAAAAAATTCTGTTGCATTTTCGACTTCCATCACTCTTGGAATGCGTATCTATCAATGTAAATCTAGAAGTGCAACTTGATCAACCTCATCTGATATGAGAATATTGCTCAATACGTATAGCCATATATCTATAAAGAGAATCATCCAAGGATCTCATGAATCTCAAATTTTTGATAAGGTGATTCATCTCACTACTTTTGCGTCAGTTCCATAATCCAAAGTAGCAATTCATGTCATGTGATATGTATGATCATGTCTATCCTACATCAAAGAGGATATCGGATCCATGAGGAACGCTTACCCTAAACAATATGTTGTCTCGGAAAGTCACAGTTCACACATTCTTCTAACATTTTTACATGATAAGCTGCATGGTAACTATAAGTCTATAACACAAGTATAACAGTTCGAAAGATTTGCAGTCAGAACCTACAATTATCAAAGGAAGCATATAACCCAGGAAATTAGGATGGTCAAACACTTGTGCATGTATACTCTAAGAAATAAGGATGACCAAGCTAGTAACCGGAGAAACCATTAGACCCCCTATATCTGGAGAACATGATGAGCCGGACTTTTGCTATCAACGTCCCTGAATAAGGTTACCAATTAGCTTTTACATACGACGAAAATGTCTCAATAATTTGTAGTATGGCCTCTTTCATTTCAAAACTGACATATTATTTCTTTAGTCAGTAAAGTTTGAAAGAGAGAGAAGAACATAATAAAAGTATGAGCATTCCAGAAGTGAAAGAACTGTGGACAGATGTTGTCCACCTTGTACAGAACAACACTTTAAGTTTAAGGCAAGCTAGCCAAAAATGTTCCAGCAAGAGGCACCTTGTATGATGACTTGATACAAAATTCATCCATGTGTCCAGTCAACACTATCTCCCTTTTTCTCCTCTTAGTGGGACAAAATCAATATATGATAGCAACTCAAAGCTGCGTACTGCCTGAGAAACGAAATCAGAGACTTCCTAAAATGATAAAGACTGAAATACCATATAAACAAATAAACCTTTGTGCAGAAAAAGTCATAATGATATAAGATCCAACTATAACAAAACATGTCAAGGTTACTAAGCAATAATAACATCTCAAATGTTTGTTACATCCAAATCATAAATTTCCCCTAACGCATAAAGAATCGCCAGAATAAAAAGAAAATAATGGTGGTTTAATTTACCATTATATGATTTGGTATCAGGTCGGTAAAGAGTTACAATGAGTACATTTCATGCAGCTCGGCCGATGACTTCCCTAAGTACAAAAGTTTATGATATGAATTGTCATTGAGGAACAAGATGATTCTCCGAGTGGACTCTTGAGGAAAATAATGCCTTCATGCAGAAATATCCATTCAAAGTTTCAACCATCAGTTTATCATTCACATTTATCTTGATGAATGTTATGGCTTTACTCATTATTTTTCTAGTTTCTTTTCTTCTTCAGAATAAGCTATCTTTTTTCTAGTATTTATGTCTCCCTTTTTTTTCTTGGGGGGGGGGGGGGGGGGGGGGGGGGGGGGGGGGGAGGGAAATTGGAATGAGGATGCAGGACTATTTCAGTACAAGACCACACCAAAAATGGGAGTTGGAGTGACGGCGCAGGATTTTTTTCAATATACGAACACACGAAATAACTAACTTTCACAAAGCCAACATGCAAGTAATACCCACTTAATCTTTATTCATACAAGAAAAACCATTAGGATGGACCATTACCAACATAATACAACAGAAACCCAGACAAATGCTTCAGTCTGTCTACCAAAATTTTGTGGCAGAGTGACAACAAATTGATAAGAGAGTACCATAAAGGTCTAGAGCTTTGAGAAACCTATCTTGCTAAACCATTTGAAACTTCTTAAAAGAGCTGCTCAACTCGCAATAGCTTTCTAGCCAGTAATCATTGTTCCGTCCCCTTCATCAGTGAGAATCTCAAGGAGTAACGAATGTTGCAGACCTGACGCAACAATTCACCTTAGGGATCATCCCACCAGCAACCTTGCCATCATCAATCATCTTCTTCACTCCTTTTATGTCAATCTGCTTCACCAAACTCCCTGGATGCCGCCACATCTATCAGCAAGATTAGCTTTTCAGCTCCAAGAGCTGCTGCTAACTCACCTGCTGCCGTGTCTGCATTGATATTATAGGATTGACCCGTCTTGTCAGCTGCAACAGAGGTGATCACTGGGATATGGTAATTGTCAATGAGCAGCCGCAGTACACTAGGGTCCACACTAGCAATGTCCCCAACAAAACCTAGTTGATCAGCGTTGGGGGAGGGACGTGCAGTTAGCAGGTGGCCATCTATTCATGATAACCCAACTGCAGTTGCCCCAGCCTTGTTAATCAAGGAAATCAAATATTTATTGACTTTACCCACCAAGACCATCGAGACAATCTCCATGGTCGAGGCATCAGTAACACGAAGGCCATTCAAAAAGTTGGGTTTGATACCCAATTTACCAAGCCATTGGTTGATTTCAGCACCACCACCATGAACAAAGACGGCATACCGACACAGGAAAGAAGGACAAGATCAGCAATAACAGAGGCCTGAAGAGCCTCAGATTTCATGGTAGCCCCTCCATATTTCACTACAATGGTCTTTCCTCGAAATTTCTGAATAAACGGTGATGCTTCCGAAAGTATTTTCACCCGGGTGGCTGCAGGGAAAGGTTGGATTTCAGGTGCAACAATCGACTCCAAGGAAGTCTTAAGACATGAGGCCCGCAAAGGGTTGCTAATAGTTTTTCTATTGGATTTGATGAGTGGAACGGATTTCGGAAAAATGAGACTGTTGGAATCTGGAAAATTGGAGGCTTTTGAGATTAGGGAAGAAAGTGGGAGGGTTTTAGCCAACATCCTCTAATTCCTTATACCTCCTCTCCCTTTCTTCTATTATATGTAATTTGCTGGGGAATGTGACACTATAAGTTCGTAATACTATTTGTTTAATTAATGGGGTCAAAGCATCAAGATATCTGCAATCAAAAGTCAAAACAAGCCATTTATTAGCATCCGAACCTCAAAAGAGTGTGTGTGTGTGAGAGAGAGAGAGAGAGAATCCTTGAAAGATCATCACAATTGAGAAAACCCAAAACATAATTAGAAAGGAATAAATCAGATTAGATAAATAAGGTAATCAAAACAAGCCACTGGTTAACATTTGAACCTCAAAAGTATCTCATACAAAAAAACTAGCACAATTGAGGAAAAAACCCCAAAAACATAATTGGACAGAAATCATTCAAATTAGAAAAATAAGCTAATCGATTTTAATAATAAATTGCCAACGAACATCCAATAGATTCATCAATAAAAGCAACATTTATTTAGTTAAAATTTTGACATTAAAACTCTAATTGGCATTTCATCAAACAGGTAATAGAAGTAGAATAAGACACATACATGGCAATTAGAGAAAAGAAAAGAAAAGGGTCAACGTACCTAGCGAACAAATACTACTCAATATTTAAGTAACTTTAAGGGTGTGTTTGGTATAACAAAAAAAATTTTCCGTCGAAAATGTTTTTCAAGAAAATATTTTCTTGCAAAACAAGTAGTAATCTTATTCATTTTTCTGTTTTTGGTACGTAAATTAAAAAAATTACTTCTCAAGAGTACTCATAAATTATTTAGATATAATAAACATGAAGCCATAAACTTTCGAACCAACAACTTTCCGAACCCACAAATTTCATAAACTTCCAAACCGCTATGATACGAGCTGAGCTAAGTAGTAGAAAATGAGAAGAAATGCAAGAAGAACAATGGAACAGTAAACGAAGGCAATGGAACAGTAAATGAAAGAAGGCAAAAAGGAAAACACAGGAAAGAAAGCTAGATTAGAGCAACAAAATTAAGGGTTTTGTATATTCATTCCCAAAGAAAGAGATGATCATTACAATATATAGTATTGCAACCATAAATGCCTTAGCTAGCACTGTACTATCGTTGCCCAGTATTAGCAACAAAGCTGGACCTAATATGTTCTGATAACCTAAATGCGTGGGGTCAATGTGTAATTGCTATAACTATAACTTAAAAGTAAAAGGGACTAAACTGCATATCGTGCAAAATTCCTTTAACCTCCTTCCCAACTGATTATAACGACTAAGTACACCTGCGCAAGCACAAGGTAACATAGTTTGAAGCTCATCTCCATCGAATTCATATCAGATCCCACTCGTTAAAATCTTCCTTGTCCTCAAGGAAGAAATGTAGGGAACCTGATTTTGAGAGATTGGTAATCCTCCCAAGTGGCTTAACCTGGCGCTGCTTTGTCCCATTGAACCAACACTTGCGCAACAGCCTTGTTTCCCTTTTGGATCATCCTTCTATCGAGAATCTGCTGAGGTTGAGTGCAGTATGGACTAGATATATCAATTACTGGTGGGTGTGAGATGGTATCAGGTAGCTTATAGCATGGCTTAAGTTGAGATACATGGAATGTGTAATGAAGTAAGAGCTAAGAAGGCATGGATAGCTTATATGCGACATTACCAACCTTTTGCAAGATTTTGTAAGGACCATAGTATTTTGCTGAGAGTTTGGAGAAGTGAGTTCCTGAAAGTGTCACCTGCCTATAAGGTTGTATCTTGAGGTAAACCTAGTCCCCTTCTTTGAATTGCCTTTCAATTCTATGTTTATTAGCTTGGCCAGTCATTCTTTGTGTGCTCTTTGTAAGTGATATTGCAACAGCTAATATTTGAATTCTCTTGTCAACAAACTTCTGTCCACCTCTTCCATAGTTGAATCACATGCCATGTATGGTAAATGAAGTGGTGGAGGCTGCCCATAAAGAGCCTCATAAGGGGTGGTCTGAATTGAGGAGTGAAAAGTAGTGTTATACCACCACTCAACTGCTGCTAAATAAGAGGACTAGTCCTTTTGAGAGTCAGATCAAAAACACCTAAGATAGGTCTTCAAGCACCTGTTAACAACTTCTGTCTGTCCATCAGACTGCGGGTGGTAGGCTGTAGAAGTGTTAAGAGTGACACCACTCATAGAGAACAACCCATAGCCTACTACTAGTGAATAAAAGATCCCTATCACTCACTATATCCTCTGGCATGCCATGTAGTCTGAACACATGTCCCATAAATAGCCTTGCAATGTCATCAGTAGTATAAGGATGCACCACTCCTATGAAGTTCACATACTTGGTTAATCTATCTACCACCACCCATATCACTGTCTTCCCTTTAGCTTTAGGAAACCCTTCAATAAAATCCATGTTAATACTGCTCCAAGCCAATGAGGGAATCTTAAGTAGTTGTAATAGTCCAGGATAAGGTACTGTCTCATACTTGTGCCTCTGGCATGTGTCACATTCCTTGACATATGTCTGAACATATTCCTTCATTCCTCTCCAATAGAAGAGTGCAGCTATTCTTATGTAGGTATGATCTATGACTGAATGACCCCCAGTAGGGGAATTATGCCATAGTTTCATGATATCCTTTCTTAGTTTCTCATCAAGTCCTACCACTAGCTTCCCATTTCTTCTTAACTGATTGTGCACAAAGGAGTACCCTTTTTATTCTCCTCCTTCTTTCTTAAGACTCTTAATAAGGGCCACAAGCTCATCATCTAACTCCCAGGTTCTAATTAATTGACTTAACAAATCAGTCTTGATGGTAGAGAGTGTTAAGGCTGCTAACTCTACCAATGGCAATCTAGATAGGGCATCTGTCACTTTATTTTCCTTCCCCTTTTTGTACTCAATAATAAAGTCATATTTCATAATATTTGTTATCCATTTCAGCTGGGATCCTGTGTGCAGTTTCTGTTCAAGAAGGAATTTCAATGCCTTTTGATATGTCTTCACTGCAAAGGGCCTTCCTGTTAAGTATTATGACCATTTGTTCACTGCCATGACTAAGTCTAATAGCTCCTTGTCATATACTGAGAAGGTCTAATGTTGTGGAGATAAGCCCTTACTCAGATAGACTATAGGTTGGCCCTTCTACATTAGTACAACCCCTATTCCCATGCTGCAAGCATCTGTCTCCACAACAAACGGTATAGAGAAATCAGGCGAGGTTAGAACTAGTGCGGAAGTTAAAGTCTTCTTCAAGTTGTTGAAGGCTTCAGTAGCCTTGGGAGACCATTTAAAATTGTCCTTCCTCAATAGATCAGTAAGAGAATTGCTAAGAACTCCATACCCCTTGATGAACCTTCTATAGTAACTCGCTAGCCCCAATAGTCCCCTTAGTTGCTTGAGATTAGTTGGTTCTGGCCATATCTGAACAACTTCTATCTTCTTTGGGTCAGTAGCTACTCCTTCTGCTGAGATATAATGTCCTAGGTATTCAAATCTTGTTGCTGCAAACACACACTTGCTTTCCTTAGCAAACAGTTGGTGTTTTTATCAATAGCTCAAAAGTGGTTCTAAGATGTTGCACATGGTCTTTTGACCCTTGCTAAATACTAGGATGTCATCAAAAAACACTAATATGAACTTCCTGAGGTGTGCTTGGAAGATATGGTTCATCAAACTTTAAAAACTGGAGGGTGCATTAGTGAGGCCAAAGGGCATTACCAAGTATTCATAATGCCCAAAATGAGTCTTAAAAGCTATTTTCTGGATATCTGAGGGTGCCATCCTGATTTGATGATATCCTGCTCTCAAATCTATCTTGGAGTAGATTCTTGACCCCCCTAACTCATCCAATAACTCCTCAATAATTGGTATAGGGAACTTATCTTTCACAGTGAGCTTATTCAGGGCTCTGTAGTCCACACATAGTCTCCAAGAACCATCCTTCTTCCCTACCAAAACTACAGGAGAGGCATAAGAGCTGGCACTATACTGAATTATGCCTTGCTGCACCAACTCTGACACCATCTTCTCTATCACATCCTTCTGTAGGGGAGAGTATCTATAGGGCCTTGAGTTCACAGGAAGACTGTCATCCTTTAAGGGAATATGATGGACAAACACTCCCCTTGAAAGTGGTAGTTGTCTTGGTTCCTGAAATAGCTCATGATACTCTTCCAGTAATGCTTTCATTTCAGCTGGTCTTTCCTCCAACCTATTGTCCTGTTTCTCTTCAATAGGTGATGCTGGCACACCTTGATCATAGAAATCTGGGTATCATTAGCAGTAATGTTGTTAAAAGCCTTTGCATCTACAATTTTGAAGGAGGCCTAAATGCCCTGTAGAGCAACTTGCTTGCCTTGATACACCAACTTCATATACAGCTTCTCAAAATTGATTTGAATGTCCCCCAACTTGCTTAACCACTGAATGCCCAATACCACATCACAACTTCCTATGGGAAGCACCAAAAAATCATCTTGAAACACGACACCCTGTCGCGCCCCCTTTTTCTCGCGAAATCGGGTTTCGACATTTGACAACTCCTTTTGAGAGAAAGGGAAAGGAATAGGTTATTGAGAGAGTCACCACCTAACGGATTAAGATTCGTTAGAGAACCTATTTCAAGTAACTCAGATTAACTCAGATCGGGTAAGGCCTCAAATTACCTCGAGGCGAAGGTATTAGGCACCCCGTCGAAGTCCACAAGAGTGGGTCCCTGCCGAACTTAACTTATATGAATTAGTCTAAGGAAAGCGAAGGAATTATTTAATAGGGATGAAGGGTCCTAAATTTTTTAGCCTATAGGATCACCCCGTGCAACATAAATAATACTTCGTAACTCCTCCAAGACGGGGGTGTTACTCATATTATTCCGCGGGACAGACTATCATCTCCTTGTACCCGATTACTATCTTTGAGTTTTTACTTAAAGCGTTCTAATCATTTCCAACTCGTGTCCTATGCGTGCACTACCCGTCCCTTACCTATGGTCCTGAAGGCATTGGCACCTCTATTTTGGATGATTCTAGACTTAACCTAGGTTACTCAAAATTGAAAAATACTAAGCGATATACAAAATAGTTAGGACTTTCAAATAGAGACAAGTATGGGCTCAAATTAGCCTCCACATATAAACAGCAAATGTACGCAAACGATTAGCAAGTTTTATTAATTGAAAAATCTTATAGGGAGGATATCTATGTGATGTTGAACGAACAAACAGGCAGTCACATATGAAATCAGTTTCTTAATGCGGGTATTAGAACCTACATATATTTGCTTACTGATTTTAGCATAGTGCATTATCTGGGTGCTTTATATGACAGTAAATAATAGAAAGCCACAAGAATATATCCGGAATTGTTTACTTAACCCTATAGGCATGTTGTCTAGGTGATTCGCATAGCAATTTACAGTGATAAGCATATTCAGAATTAGTTAATCGAGTCCTATAAGCATAATTTCTAGTGATGATAATTAGCATAGTATCGCATACTCTTAAGGAGATGAGTAGAACGATAATTGAAACTATTTTAAACCTTATAGGCATGATTTCTATAATTAAAACTAATTTTAAACTCTATAGGCATGATTTCTACAATTAAACTGATTTTAAACCCTATAGGCATGATTTCTATAATTAAAACTGATTTAAAACCCTATAGATATGATTTCTACAATTAAACTGATTTAAAACCCTATAGGCATGATTTCTATAATTAAAACTGAATTTAAACCCTATAGGCATGATTTCTACAATTAAACTGAACAATATACTAGCAGGAATTTGCACCCATTGGACCAGAACATAACTAAGTCAAGTATTTACCCTATGGGCATGGTTGCTAACACATAATTACTGGACAAATTAATACACCTAAAATCATGATTTCTAACATATCACAACATTAATCTTATAGTCAGGATTTCTAGCATATAATTGCAACAGCACAATACGAGTCCTATAGGTAGGATTTCTAATATACAGCTTTGACAATACAGTACAAAACCTATAGGCAGGATTTCTACCCAACTTATCAAGAATGTAAAGCAAGGACCCTTTCCCATTTTTACTAAATACCCCAGAATTGTTATTACAAAATTATTACAGTCCACAATTAATGAATGAATTACAAAGATAAGTAAAACTATAGAGAGCCTACAACAGGCCCAAATACACCTGGACAGGCCAGGCCTTCAACCCATAATAGCTCCAAAGCTCATGTTCATGGATACACAATAATCAGTGGTGAATGATTCACCCATATTCCAAAGATAAACACACAGAACCCAACTCGCTACTGTGTCAGAGTTCCCAAGGATCTCACATGGACCCCGACTGTGCTCACACTAGGGAGGTCAAGGGCAGAACCTAAATGGACTTGGCCTTCAGCTGGCTAAGGATGGGGATTCAAGATAGCATAGATAACACATAAAAGAGTAGGCAATGGCTAAGGGACAGAATTTGAAAAGACATACTTCATTTTAGGAATGAAATATAGCAAAGTACAATACAAAGAGTAGTTGATCAAAAAGGTCAGCAAGGCTTAAATACATAGGCATAATTACATTCAAAGAGTTAGGAAAACAAGTTGGCAGGATTTACAAAGATTTGTCAGACTCAAGTACCCTAGGGTCAAGCAATCACTCGAAAGAGTATGGAATCAAATGAAATAGAGACATGCTAAAAAACACATTATCAGGGCACATAAGTGACAGAAAAGGCCTTAGCACTGATTCGAACACATCAAAGCAAACATTGCAAAGATTCAGAACATGTGAACTTGTCAATATCACTTATAGGTATTCTAGTGTTAACATAATAAGTTACTTTTAAAAAAGATTCAAGGCAAGTGCAGAACTAACAAAGCTGCATACCTGAAGCAATTTAGAAGGTATTAAGATAACACTTAAGAGGATTCATATTATTCAAACCAAGTATGAACAATCTCGGAACTAGTAGTATTAAAGTACTAAAGAACTCAGACAAACGTAAGTTGACAGAATCATGCTTAAAAAATAAGCCTAAGCACACTGGACCACATAGACAAGTCACAGATACATAAGAATGAAATGGCAAAGGTACAGAAACTCACCAGTTAAGCGAGAAAAGAGAGAATAATACCACAATGGTGAGAACCCCAAAATTTCTAGCATTGGCTTTCAGCCGGCTAAGAACCAGAGATAGAACAAGATAGCAAAACAACCATAGAGCAAAAGCCTTTAGTTTTTAGTGAGATTATAGTGATTCTCCGTCTATCCTAAAGGGGAAAGGGGAGGGGTTTAAATAGTGACAAAGATCGAGCAAATAAATAAGAAAAAGTGTAAATCAAACACAAATAAGGAAGTAACATCATGCAGAATCAAATAAAATCATATTTAGGGAAAAGGAAATAAGCAAACCCTAATTTTAGGAAAACAAAATATTGATAGAATATTCACACACAAAGATGAATGGAGAACACATATAACACCAAAATCAGTGAGTCGAAATGATTAAGAAAACAAGATCTGAAAATTCTAACTCTTAAGGCAAGTGAAAAGAAATCGGTAGAATCTGAACAAAGAAAGTTAAACTCACACATAATAGGACGAACATAGACAAGAAAACTCTCAAATCAAAGACTCGAAACAATTTTGGTTCGATTTGAAGAAAATCTGTAAACCCTAGTTTTAGGGTAAATCAGAATCATAAAAAATATAGACAATATCATACTCACACGGTAGAATAAATGTGTGTAGGCAGAATATCGTCCAGGTTCAAGAAAAAAGGATTCAATCGGACATAATCGAAGTAGTAGTACTTGCCATGTTTTGGCAAGTACTAATAATACCATAGAGAATCAACCAATAGCGAAATATACAAATATTGTAAGTAAATAGGAAAGGAATCCCATTAGAAGGGGGATTAGGAGAGGGAATTTGGGGTATGACGGCTAGGGTTAGGGTTCTTCGAGGGGGAGGGGGGCAGGGGGAGTAGAGAGGATTTAGGGGCGACGGGTAGGTGAAAATGGCTAGGGTTTGGACGGGTTTAGATAATTAAAGAGAGGGGGTGAACGAGAGCCGTTGATCTTGGGATTAAAGGTGAAAGGGGCGGGTTGGACAAAATGGGTACCGACCGGGTTTTTTGGGTTAAAGGAGTTATTGGTTTGGGCTAAGGATATTGGGTTAGATATTTGGGCTAGGTGTTTAGGTATTGGGTTGGGGTTGGTCCGAAATAAGTTTAGAAAAAATAGGCTATTAGTTAAATACTCACTTTTAATTAATAAAGAATTCGTAAAAATGATAAATAAAATAGTAAAAATATTATTTGTGAATAAAATGATTAATGAAAATTACTTAACAATATAAAAATATAAAAAGTTATTTTCTGCATAAATAAATTAATTATAAGTATGTATGGGCTATTATTGTAAAATATGCAATTTTAGCCTTCAAAATGCAAATGTAATTATAATAAATGCCCCAAAATATTTAAAACCTAGTATGGATATAAGCGATAAAGTTAGATGATAAAATAATCATATAATAAATTGTGATGCAATTAATGATTATATATATAGTAAAATATAGGAATAAATTAATTTAAAACCTTTTTAAATTATAAGAAATTATGAAAAAATGCTTGTATGTATTTATAAATCAAATAATGATGCATATGTACTATTTTGAAAGTATATATGTATATTTAAAAATATGAGATAAAAATTGGGTATCAACAACTGCCCCTCTTTACCCGTGAAAGAGTTGTCGGGTAAAGAAATGATGATCGATCTTGACTGAATGGGGTGATTTGAAAGATATAGGCTGCACTCTAGCTTTTGAGCTGCCTACATATCCCTGGTTTTACAGAAATCAGGCAATGTATAGTTCTGGATCCAACGGTGGAATGAACCGGTAGAGTTGTTTGTAAGAGCAGACAAAGTATTTGGAAAAGATGGTTATGGTAAATGAGACTGGGTAACGGATGATGATCAGTTACGTTTGAAATAATTGGAGGATATTGGCATTGGGTGAGAACTGGAGCAAAGATTGCTCCCGTTAGGAAAATAGTTACCTTCCTGATCACCTGCGAATTCAAAACACAATATGTTCATATAGAATTTTTGTAAATTTAAACATGATGCAAATTCCCTATGGACCATGGAAATTGTCTTTGGGCGGTGAGGATGACGTCTTTAGACCATATTGTCCCGGGCCATGAATTGTGCGGTAAAGGATTCACAGGCCATGAAATGATGTTCTCGGGCTATGAAGATGGTGCCTCCAAACCATGATGCCTTTGAATAATGATGTGCAATATTAAGGGGTCTTCAGGCCATGACATGGTGTATTCTGGCTATGAGGATGATGCCTTCGGACTATGAAGCCTTTGGACAATTGGCTATATATCAGCCCATGAGGTGCAGAGACATGGTGCCAGAGATAATAACAAGACAAAGCTTAGTCTTGCATAGAGTTGGGGGTAGAGCTCAGCCCCGAGAGTTGAGAATAATGCAAGGTTTAGAACAGAGTAACATTTGTGCAAAGGAAGACAGTGCTTAGTCTCATGCAAGATTTTGGACAGTGCTTAGTCCCATGCAAGGGGAAGGAAATGCTTAGCCTTATGCAAATAGGGAGGCTGGCTTAGCCTCATACAAATAGGGAGACAATACTTAGCCTCATGCAATATTTGAAACAGTGCTTAGTCTCATGCAATAATTGAGACAATGCTTAGTCTCATGCAAATGTAAGGCAATGCTTAGCCTTATGCAGGATTTGAGACAGTGCCTAGCCTCATGCAAATGGAAGGCAATGCTTAGCCTTTTGCAGACAGGGAGGAAGGGCTTAGCCTCATGCAGGGTTTGAGACAGTTCTTAATCTCATGCAAATGGAAGGCAATGCTTATCCTTATGCAGATATGGAGGCAAGTCTTAACCTTATGCAAGAATTGAGACAATGCTTAGTCTCATGCAAATGTAAGGCAATTCTTAGCCTTATGCAGGATTTGAGAGAGTGCCTAGTCTCATGCAAACAGAAGGCAATGATTAGCCTTATGCAGATAGGGAGGCAGGGCTTAGCCTCATGCAGGATTTGAGACAGTGCTTAGTCTCATGCAAATGGAAGGCAATGCTTAGCCTTATGCAAATATGGAGGCATGGCTTAGCCTCATGCAAGAATTGAGACAGTGCTTAGTCTAATGCAAATGTAAGGAAATGCTTAGCCTTATGCAAGTAGGGAGGTAGAGCTTAGCCTTATGCAAGGTTTGAGACAGTGCTTAGTCTCATGCAAAGGGACGAGTAAGAAGTAAGGGTGAAGTGTTCTTAGCTGGAGATATATTTATGTCTGGCGGTTCTGTCGTTTTCACGATACTTGTGATTATGATCTATTCCTGCATCCAAAGAAAAATTGTGAGTTTTGCTGGGGAGGTTGGTTCGTGCCGTTTCCTGCTTCCTTTGCTCCACTCTTCCCGAGGATCCTGTTCAAGTCACCACGGGTAGCATTTGGCTAAAAATAAAGTTTCGAAAAGTATGTGTGTATGGTTTTCAGAACATAGTAATATGCAAATTAATAAATCAATTAGATGAACCAGTGACTATGACGTTATCAAAGACATTGCAATTTCCTTTCCATAGAATTTTGAGGGTCCTCCTCAAAACTCTGCCCCAATTATCTTAAACGAACTTCTGGCTGTTCCAGATGCAGTGCCGTTGGCTGAACTTGCTTAAGAATTTTGAGAAGGACCCTCAAAATTCTGCCCCAGTTTCTAATTGCGGGGAAAATAGAAATTTTATTGAATTGTGACCGAACCCACAAGGCTGCCTGTGTATCCCCTCTTAAACGGGAATCAGGTCAAGCATAATTCAATTACATCATATGAAGAAATGCAAATAATTTACACATAGTATCTTTTGACTGCATCTGAATTGATGAGCTTTGACCAGATTTCTCTGTCCATCTCTGCGAGTATGGGTGCTCCTCATGTCAGTACCCTGTGAACCATATAAGGGCCTTTCCAGTTGGGTGAGAACTTTTCTTTGGCTTTATCTTGATGTGGAAAGATCCGTTTTAACATTAGCTGTCCCGGTGTAAAGTGTCTAGGTTTGACCCTTTTGTTGAAAGCTATAGACATTCTATTTTTATAAAGCTGACCATGACACATTGCATTCATTCTTTTTCCATCTATGAGGGCTAATTCCTCATAGCGGATCTTTATCCATTCTACGTCTCTGAGTTCAGCTTCTTGTATAATTCTCAAAGAAGGAATTTCTACCTAGGTGGGCATGACGGCTTCAGTACAGTAGACCAGCAAATAAGGAGTGCCCCGGTTGATGTGCAGACTGTGGTACGGTATCCCAATAAGGCAAACGGTAACTTATCGTGCCATTGTTTGTGATTCTCTACCATCTTCCTTACTATCTTCTTGATTTTCTTTTTGGCGGCCTCCACGACTCCATTCATTTGAGGCCCGTATGCTGTGGAGTTCTTGTGCATGATTTTGAAGGTTTCACACATAGCTTTAATCAGATCACTATTGAGATTGGCGGAATTGTCAGTGATGATGGATTCTGGAACCCTGAATCGACAAACAATACGATCCCTGACAAAATCTGCGATGACTTTCTTGGTTACAGCTTTGTAGGATGTAGCTTCAACCTATTTTGTGAAGTAATCGATGGCCACAAAATTGAACCTATGCCCGTTCGAAGTAGTGGGTGATTGGACCGTTGGCATCCATTCCCCAGGCAGGAAAAGGCCAAGGTGCACTTGTTGCATTGAGCTCCTTTGGTGAAACCCGTATCATATCTGCGTGTATCTGGCACTGGAGGCATTTTTGGACATACCTGATGCAGTCTGTTTCCATAGTCATTAGAAAATATCCGGCCCTGAGTACCTTCTTGGCTAAGACGAAATCGTTCCTATGTGGGCCGCAGGTTCTGGCATGTATTTCTTCAAGCAATTTGAAACCCTCTTTGGCGTCCACACACCGTAAGAGCCCTATATCAAGGGGTTCTTCTATACAAAATTCCTTCGCTTTGGAAGAAATGATTGGACAACCTCTGAAGTGTGCGTTTCTGAGTGTGATTTTCATGCTCTGGATATTCTCCCTTTGCCAAATATTCCTTGATATCGTGGAACCATGGATTTCCATCTGTTTCTTCTTCAACATGAGCACAGTACGCTGGCTGATTATGGATTCTTACCGGAATGGGATCAATGAAATTCTTGTCTCGATGTTGTATCATGGACGACAGGGTGGCCAATGCGTCTGTGAATTCATTCTGGTTTCTGGGGACATGCCAGAATTCTATCTTTGTGAATCTTTTCATCATCTCTTGTACGTGATGCAGATATGGTAGTATATTGGTGTTCTTTGTAGCCCATTCTCCTTGTACCTGGTACACCAGCAGGTCTGAGTCACCAATTACTAGCAATTCCTGAACATTCATGTCGACAACCAAATTGAGCCCTAATATGTAGGCTTCATACTCTGCCATATTATTGGTGCATGGAAACCTGAGTTTTGCGGACACCGGGTAGTGCTGACCGGTTTCTGATACAAAGACGGCTTTGATGCCGACTCCAGTGAAATTTGCATCTCCATCTAAAAATAGTCTCCAACCGTCGTAGGCTTCAGCAATATCTTCCCCTACGAATGTCACTTCCTCGTCAGGAATATACATTTTTAGTGGTTTGTATTCCCCCTACAGGATTTTCGGCAAGGTGGTCTGCCAATGCTTGTCCCTTGACTGCCTTATGAGTTACGTAGATGATATCAAACTCGCTCAACAATATTTTCCACTTGGACAGCTTTCCTGTAGGCATAGGCTTCTAAAAGATATACTTTAGAGGATCAATCCTTGATATGAGGTATGTGGTATAGGCACAGAAGTAGCGCCTCAACTTCTGAGCTATCCATGTCAGAACACAACAAGTGCGTTCCAGCAAAGAGTACCGTGCTTCATAAGGAGTGAATTACTTACTCAGATAATATATGGCTTGCTTTTTTCTCCTCGTCTTGTCATGTTGTCCCAAGACACAACCGAAAGCCCCATCTAATACAGAAAGGTAGAGTAGTAATGGCCTTCCAGGTTCCGGTGGGACTAGGACTGGTGGTGTAGACAGGTATTCCTTGATTTTGTCAAAAGCCTTCTGACAATCCTCAGTCCAGGTGGTTGCAGCATCCTTTTTTAATATTTTGAAAATTGGTTCACATATCACTGTGGACTGTGCTATGAAGCGGCTGATGTAATTGAGACTTCCCAAGAAACTCATCATGTCTTTCTTGTTCTTTGGCAGTGGTAACTCCTGGATAACTATGACCTTTAACGGGTCCAACTCGATTCCTCGGTGGATGATAATGAATCCCAACAATTTTTTGGCAGGAACCCCAAATGCACATTTTGTGGGATTCAGCTTTAGATTGTACTTCTGCAGCCGGTTAAAGAACTTTCTCAAGTCCGTTATGGGATCTGTGGCCTTCTTGGATTTGATGCTGACGTCGTCAATATATACCTCTCTCTCCTTGTGTATCCTATCATGGAAGATGGTTGTCATGACCCTCATGTAGGTGGCCCCAGCATTCTTCAGGCCGAATGACATCATTCTGTAGCAATATACTCCCCATGGTATAATGAAAGTCGTCTTTTCTGCATCTTCCTCATCCATCTAGATCAGATGATAACCCACGAAGCAATTAACAAATGACTGGAGCTCGTTCTTGGCGTAATTATCGATCAATATGTGTATATTTGACAGCGGGAAATCGTCCTTGGGACTTGCTCTGTTTAAATCATGATAGTCGACACACACCCTGACTTTCATCTTTCTTCAGAACCGACACAATGTTGGCTAACCAGGTTAGATATTCAACTATCCTGAGGACTTTGGCTTTGATTTGCTTAGTGACTTCTTCCTTGATTTTCAGGCTCATGTGTGAGAACTTTCTGTTGTGGCTCAATCCTTCTGGTGGAAACTCATCTTTGTGAAAGGTGATCTTGCGGCTCTCCAGCACTTGCCCCACCATGTTGTCCATCTCCCTGCCAGTGATGTTGTTAGGCACGTACGGTTCATTCAACACCTTCATCAAAGTATTCCTATGCGCCTCAGAATTTTGCAGCAGTGATAGGATGGGTATCTGGGCGAGAGTTTTGTTCAGATGGTCCACCACAAAATATTCCCTTGCCCGTACCTTTCTCTGAGATCATCTGGAGTGGTTTCAATGATAAGTTTCTTAGAAGAAGCTTCTTTACTCGCTCCTCCCAAATTCTCGGGTGTATAAATTCTACCGATTCTGGTCATCTCTTATGCCGCACCAGATTCTTTGATTTTTTTTCCCTTTCCTTCTGGCTTTGGCGACATAATCCCAAGGTACGACATTGGATTTAAAGGGAGGTGTTGATTCTAACTTCATAGTGAAGGGTGTAGTTACTTCTAATTCAAATGGAGCAGGTGCAATTGTAGGTGTTGTCACTTCGATTTCAAACAGAGTTGATGCGGCTACCTCAGCTTCGACCGAAGGCTGTATCTGTACCACAATAGGAGTGAGTGTGACTGCAGGTTTCTTAGGGTCATCACCTTCTCGAATAAGCCCAATTGACCCTTCAGGATCCCATTCTTTATCAGTCTCTATCACATTTACTCCTTCACCCCTATGGTCCGGGAGAGGGTTGTTGCGAATATTGGGTGCGACTTCCTTTGCTTGTATGACCTTGGTATCAATCAGTGTCTGAATCTTGTATTTCAAAGTGCGACATTCATCGATGGTATGTCCCTTCATGACTGAATGGTATGCACATGTTTTGTTTGGGTTGACTCACTGGGAGGAGTTTTCCATGGCGACAACAGGAATAGGGGTAACATATCTAGCAACCTTCAGTCTTTCATATAGTTGGTCGATGGGATAAGCAATAGGGGTGTATTGTCTGGGTGGTCTGCGATCAAAATTGGGTTTGGGTTTTTGATAGTTTTGGCGGGCTGGAGGTGAGTGATAATAGGCTGGCTGGATGTTATAAGTATGGTAGGCAGTAGCAGGTTGAGGATATCTGGGAGGTGAAGGTTGATATGTTGGTGAAGGTGTTTGGTATGTGAGTGGAGATTTTGGACCTTGGGCTACCATTACTGCCCTTATTTCTTTCTTCTTTGATATTCCCCCTGACTATAATGCTTTGTTCGTAGCCTGCAACGCCTCAAAATTGGTTACCATTCCGCTCTTGATCCCTTCTTCAATCCTTTCCCTGAGTTTGATGATATCGGAGAATTTGTGATTTCGATGACCATTAACCTTTCGTAGTATTGTGGATCTTTGTCCATAACGAAGAATTTGTTCATCTGCTCTTCTTCCAATGCCGGCCTAATCTTTGCAGCTTCTAACCTCCATCGAGTAGCATACTCGCGGAAAGTTTCCGTTGGTTTCTTCTTGAGGTTTTGCATGTAGAAGACGTCCGATTCATTCTTTGTATTGAACCTGAATCGGTCCATGAAGTCAGATGCCATGCTTACCCAATTAACCCATTTCTTGGGATTTTGACTGATGTACCAAGATAAGGTGTCTCCAGTGAGACTTCTCATGAATAACTTCATGTGAATCCTTTCATCCTTCCCAACTCCCACGAGCTTGTCACAGTATGTACTCAAATGTACCTTCAGGTCACCTGTTCTGTCAAACATCTCGAACTTAGGAGGTTTGTAACCCTCCGGTAGTTCTACGTCTGGCTGAACTCATATATCCTCATAATTCAAACCTTCAATTCCTTTGCCTCCTTCAACACCCTGGACTCTACTTGTGAGCTTCTTGATCTCTTATGCTATATTCTTGATGAACATGTCTTACTCGGCAGATTTTGGTGTGTATGCGGTGGGTTGAGTGGAGTGAGGTAGGGTTTCTACGTATATGTGATTGTTTTGGTGGATACCGGGGACTTGGGTGTAGTGGTGATCATTAGTTGAATTTTTTGGATTGAAAATAGATTGTGGGGGTATTCTGAGGAGTATGGTAAGTGGTGGTTTGCGGGTATTGAGTCAGAAGATGTTGGTGTTGAGGAGGTGTTGGTACTGGTAGTGGATTAGGATTTTGGGGAGATGTTGCATATTGATGGGGTGCGGGAGGATTTTGCGGACGTTGATTTGGTGTGTTTTGAGGAGGTACTGGGTTTTGGGCATTTTGCTGGTTAAGATCTGGGACGTTTAGGGTGAGGGAGAGGTTTGCCAAGTTGTGGACCTGCTCAAGTCCCCTTTGCAATTCTAGTATCTTTTACTCCAACAGTAGGACCAAATCATTCTGTGACGGAGTACTCCGATCGTCTAAAGTCTCAACATTCTGTGCATGTGTAGCGTTGTCTTTCCTGACACCACTGATATCATCCATATTAGCTTTCCCCTTACTTTTCGGATCACTTAGAGGAGGAGGAGGTGGATAGCCTCTAGATCTGGTATGGTATGTTGATGATGTCAGTATGTGCGAACCAACCTTAGGGGATGGGAATAATCAAAATAAAGAAAAACAAAAAGATAAACAAGTCAATAAGGATTTTGGAAAGATATTTTCAGTATTCAAACACTTATTTCGGAAATATAAATACGCGTCCTAATTTGGGAACCTCGTTGTGCCCGAGGTAGGCCTAGCGACATGTAGATTTGGAAAATTTTAATGTCGATAACTGCATCATTTCATTAATGTAGTAAATAAGACGAACTGTTTTTAAAAAAACAACAATAAATAAATGAGTCACTAATGGTAGTTTCCCTATTACATTCGAATTCCAAATCGACTCTAAAAAAGCAAATAATCATAATCTACTTGGTCCCAGAGGGACCTTCTCCAAGCTTGTCCTTCTTGGCCCCGTCAATCAAATTCCCTAGGTCGCACATGTCCAGCAGAAGATACGCCCTTGCTAGGTGTCCTCCTTAGTTTCCCTATGCATTCTGACAGTCTATGACTCTTTTCCTCATCTTCCCCTCTAGTTCCATTAGACCCTGCTCCAGATATTCCAACCTTTCTGTCGACTTTGTAGCCATTTCCCTCCACTCGTTGATTGACTCCATGTCTATCTTGTGTTGTTCCAAATTCCTTGCCTCGGACTCAAGAACTCTTTTGCGTAACCTCTTATACTTCACCTGTGCTTCAGCAACTTCATCTATAACCCTGTTTCATCGACCGAACCCTGACTCGACTATTCAAGCTATGTTATCATCCAACCACGATAGGTAGAAGTGCACATGACCTGCGTGGTATCGATCTGGTTCAATGGTATCTTTTTCTACAATAATCTTCAAATTCCACATATGTTGGGCCTCATATTTGTATGGAATGGCATCATCTTGAAAATATGCCTTGTAATGACTCATTTTGGAGACTCACAATATGACTTGTTTTCTACCAGCTTGTCTCATGACCCTGATAGGAACATAGGGATATATGCCCCTTAACCCAATCAACACTAAATGTGGAATGTCCCTAGATCTGATGATGAATTCTCTAGTAGGGAAACATCCAATAGACCTTGTCCTCGGTCAGATTGCTGAAAAACTGTACCTAATCTATAGCATTTCCGGGTTGTGAAAACCTGTCTGGGATGAAGGTCATTCTTTTCGGATGGTGGAAAGATATGTGGTCATTCCATGGTCTTCGTTGAAATCCTGGCAATACTGGCTTCTTCATAGATGCACCAACAACCAAATCTGCACCAATAAGTTACAACCGTCAAAATGTCTGAACCCCTTCTTGCAACGATCTTGAGCTCGGTACATTTATGCTACGATCATCCGTACAATAATGTATTTTTGTCCCTCAATACCTTCCATTAAAGCTATGGTTACCATGGACAACCTGGTGTGAATCCTGTCTCCTTAGATTGGTAACACCATCATACCCAGAAAACAGACGATGAATACGAAAACCCGACGATGAGTCCAACCCGGGGAAGTGATGGAGAATTCATCATGAAAAATACGATAGGATTTGCTGTGTCTATATCGTTCGTAGAGGAAGTCAAAAGGTATGTAGGACTTCTTTAGGCATGCTAAATCATCATTCTTTCTCATACCCATCATTTTTAGAAACCCTCTAGGTATGCAATTTTTTGGCACCAACAAACCGGGACTATCCCTCCTATTTCCTGCAAGAGAGGAGTCTTTTATCTATTGCCAAATTTGAATACGGCCCTTTCTCCATCCCAGTACATGGTAGCAGCCTCGATCAACATGTTATTTGGCTGGATGTCTAATAAGGAGGGTAAATTTCCGAGAACCCTATTCACATGATTTTTATCGGTTGGTGAAAGATTTTCCCACCAATCTAGAAATAAAGGTGGTATATTTCGGACCATGCTGAACCTGGGGACTTCGTGCCTCATTTTCTGCAAAGTAAACAAAGTTAGACCCTTTCCCCCTCCGGATTCGACTACTTACACATTAACGATTAGTATATCAACATTTTTCTCCAAATAATGCACACATCATGATTGTGCCCGTTGGGATCATGGAAATCCTGGTGGGCTTTGGACAAGGTTTTTCTTAGAGGGTTATTATGCAGACAACATATTAACCCTACTAGGTTTGATCATGATGCATGTACAATGATTATCAGAATAAGGTTTTCTATAGAAGTCTAGACTGCTACCCTGAAGCGGACAACTTGATAGGGAAAGACACGGAATCGTCGACTGCACGATGATCAACTAGTTTTATCGAAAATAAGCCTTTCTAAATTAAAGTGGTATAATAGAAGAGCGCGGACATTCATCAAGTGCCGCTATGGTATTAATTTTGCATGAGTGGAATATGATGTCGAGCATGTATTTATGCAAAAGGAAAATAAAACCTTGTCATGTATTTGCATGATGAAAATGGTAAAATGCAGTATTGAATAATTGTAAAGACAGAAAAGAAAGAAAACAAGGAAAAGAGTTAGTTTTCGAAATGAAAAAGCGATAAACGGGAAAGACATGACAAAAGAGGGAATTTAGTGAGAATAATTGAGATAATAGCAGAGGAAATGCATTTTGCAGCCAAATTTAAAAAATGATGGCAAATAAGTCCATATTAAGGGAAAAATGGGAAAGGGATATGCAATTATTAGCAGAATAATAAAGTCACGTTTATCAAGAAAGACTAATTCACAAAACAAGTTCGTTATGGTAAGAGCTTAAGGATATCCCTAGGAGAGTCGTCATGCTGTCGCACCCCCTTTTTCTCGCGAAATCGGGTTTCGACATTTAACAACTCCTTTTGAGAGAAAGGGAAAGGAATTGGTTATTGAGAGAGTCGCCACCTAACATATTAAGGTGCGTTGGGGAACCTATTGCAAGTAACTCAAATTATACCAATTTTCATCACCCGAGATCGGGTAAGGGCTCAAATTACCTCGAGGGGAAGGTGTTAGGCACCCCTCGAAGTCCATAAAGGTGGGTCCCTTCCAAACATAACTTATGTGAATTAGTTTAAGGAAAGCGAAGGAATTATTTAGTAGGGATGGGGGGTCCTAATATTTTTTTAGCCTAGGATCACCCGTGCAACATAAATAATACTTCGTAACTCCCCCAAGACGGGCGTGTTACTCATATTATTCAGCGGGCACAGTCTATCATCTCCTGCTACCCGATTGCTATCTTTGAGTTTTTACTTAAAGCATTCTAATCATTTCTAACTCGTGTCCTATGCGTGCACTACCCGTCCCTTACCTATGGTCCTGGAGGCATTGGCACCTCTATTTTGGATGATTCTAGACTTAACCTAAGTTTCTGAAATTTTGAAAATACTAAGCGACATACAAAAGAGTTAGGACTTTCAAATAGAGACAAGTATGGGCTCAAATTAGTCTCCACATATAAACAGCAAATGCACGCAAAGGATTAGCAGGTTTTATTAATTGCAAAATCCTATTGGCAGGATATCTATGCGATGTTGAACGAACAAACATGCAGTCACATATGAAATCAGTTTCTTAATGCGGGTATTAGAACCTACATATATTTGCCTACTGATTTTAGCATAGCGCAATAACTAGGTGTTTTGTACGACAGTAAATAATAGCAAGTCACAAGAATATATCCAGAATTGTTTACTTAACCCTATAGGCATGTTGTCTAGGTAATTCGCGTAGAAATTGACAGTGATAAGCATATTCAGAATTAGTTCATCGAGTCCTATAGGCATAATTTCTAGTGATGATAATTAGCATAGTATCGCATACTCTTAAGGAGATGAGTAGGACGAAAATTGAAACTATTTAAAACCCTATAGGCATGATTTCTATAATTAAAACTGATTTTAAACTCTATAGGTATGATTTCTACAATTAAACTGATTTCAAACCCTATAGGCATGATTTCTATAATTAAAACTGATTTAAAACCCTATATGCATGATTTCTACAATTAAACTGATTTTAAACACTATAGACATGATTTCTATAATTAACATTGATTTAAACCGCATAGGCATGATTTCTACAATTAAACTGAATAATATACAAGCAGGAATTTGCACAACATTGGACCAGAACATAACTAAGTCAAGTATTGACCCTATGGGCATGGTTGCTAACACATAATTACTGGACAAATTAATACACCTAAAAGCATGATATCTAACATATCACAACATTAATCCTATAGGTAGGATTTCTAGCATATAATTTCAACAGCACAGTACGAGTCCTATAGTCAGGATTTCTAACATGCAACTTTAAAAATACAGTACAAAACCTATATCTAGGATTTCTACCCAACTTATCAAGAATGTAAAGCAAGGACCCTTTCCCATTTTTACTAAATACCCCAGAATTGTTATTACAAAATTATTACAGTCCATAGTTAACGAATAAATTACAAAGATAAGTAAAACTATAGAGAGCCTACAACAGGCCCAAATACACCTGGACATGCCAGACCTTCAACCCATAACAGCTCCAAAGCTCATGTTCATGGATACACAATAATCAGTGGTGAATGATTCACCCATATTCCAAAGATAAACACACAGAACCCAACTCGCTAGTGTGTCAAAGTTCCCAAGGGTCTCACATGGACCCCGAGCAGTTCTCACACTGGGGAGGTCAAGGGCAGAACCTAAATGGCCTTGGCCTTCAGCTGGCTAAGGATGGGAATTCAGGATAGCAGAGATAACACATAAAAGAGTAGGAAATGGCTAAAGGACAAAATTTGAAAAGACATATTTGATTTTAAGAAGCAAATATAGCAGAGTTCAAAACACATAGTAGTTGATCAAAAAGGACAACAAGGCTTAAATACATATGCAGAATTACATTGAAAGAGTTAGGAAAACAAGTTGGCAGGTTATAGGAAGATTTGTCAAACTCAGGTATATAATACTTAACAAGTTAAAACCTGAAAGGTCTAATTAGGCTAAGTGTACATGCCAGTATTAAGGACAAGCCATGTTTTACATCAAACAACATTTTGACATGGTAGGAAAACGTAAATCTGATAAGTACCCTAGGTCAAGCAATTACTCAAAAGAGTATGAAATCAAATGAACTAGAGACATGCTAAAAAACACATTATCAGGGCACATAAGTGACAGAAAAGGCCTTAGCCTGATTCGAACACATCAAGGCAAACATTGCAAAGATTCAGAACAGGTGAACTTGTTAATATCAACTATAGGTATTCTAGTGTAAACATAATAGATTACTTTTACAAAAATATTCAAGGCAAGTGCAGAGCTAACAAAGCTGCATATAGGAAGCAATTTAGAAGGTATTAAGCTAACACTTAAGAGGATTCATATTATTCAAACCAAGCATGAACAATCTCGGATGGGTTTATATAGTGACACAGATCGAGAAAATAAATAAGAAAATTTTTAAATCAAACACAAATAAGGAAATACCATCATGCAGAATCAAATAAAATCGGATTTAGGGAAAAAGAAAGAAGAAAACCCTATTTTAGGAAAACAAAATATTGACAGAACATTCATACTCAAAGATGAATAGAGACACAGATAGCACCAAAATCAGTGAGTCGAAATGATTAAGAAAACAAGATCTGAAAATTCTAACTCTTAAGGTAAGTGAAAAGAAATCGGCAGAATCTGAACAAGGAAAGTCAAACTTACACATAATAGGACGAACATAGATAAGAAAACACCAAAATCAAAGATTAGAACTAATTTTGGTTCGATTTGAAGAAAATCTATAAACCCTAGTTTTAGGGTAAATCAGAATCATAAAAAATATAGATAGAATCAAACTCACACGATAGAATAAACGTGTGTAGACGGAATATCGTCCAGGTTCAAGAAATGGGAGTCAATCGGACATAATCAGAGTAGTAGTACTTGCCATGTTTAGGCAACTACTAAGTAATACCATAGAGAATCAACCAGTAGCGAAAATATACAGATATGGTAAGTAAATAGGAACAAAATCCCAGTAGAAGAGGGATTAGGAGAGGGGATTTGGGGTGTGATGACTAGGGTTAGGGTTCTTTAGAGGGGGAGAGTAGAGAGGATTTAGGGGTGGGGGGGTAGGTGAAAATGGCTAGGGTTTGGGCGGGTTTAGATAATTAAAGAGAGGGGTGAACGGGAGACGTTGATCTTAATAGATCAACGGCAGAGATTAAAAGTGAATGGGGCGGGTTGGATAAAATGGGTACTGTCATGAACCCAAATCCTAAACCGATCGTGATGGCACCTATCGTGGAACTAGGCTAGCCAACAATCACATAATTACAGTGTCTTTCTAAAATCCCAACCATTTTCAACATTTCATAAAGTATATAGAATTACTGAATTCATTAGGCTAAATAGCTAAATAGTCTAAACCATCCCCAAAATCCGGAGTCAACATGTCATGAGCATCTACGAAATATACCAACAATTCTACTATTATAATACAAAACCTCAAAACGAATAGCTAGATACAACAAAAGAAGGGAAAACAGAGATGCCGTAGACGCTGAACAGCTACCTCTATATCCCGAACTCTGGCTCCGCGCGGAATAGATGGCTAACGCTCGGTATCTGCACCTGAATCTGCACACAGGGGTGCAAAGAGTAATGTGAGTACGCCAACTCAGTAGTAATGAAAATAAATCAAGTCTAAGAGGCAAGAAACACATAAAAATCAATTTCATCAGTTCACAATATACACAACCTTTCTTTCCAACAGTATATACATAGATATATAAAATCATCATGCCTTAAAACCAACTTCAGAAAAATCCTTTGAAAAATGTGTTTTCCAACAATTTCAGAAATAAAAATAACCAAAGGATTTAGTGTAAAATGAAATAGATCATAAGTAGCCCCTCGGGAAAAAATATGAATCATAAATCGCTCATTGAGCAGAACATCACTCAGCACGTCACAACCACTCAGCATCAGCCCATCGGGCAACCTCACTGTCACTCACGCCTCCCAATCACTCGTCACTCGTTACTCGACACTCAGCACTCAACACTCGCACTCAGTAGGTACATGCGCTCACTAGGGGTGTGTACAGACTCTGGAGGGGCTCCTTCTACCCAACCGCTAATATCAAGCCACCTCGTGGCGTATCATATCCTCACAATCAGGCCCTCGTCCTCACTCAGTCAGAACCTCTCAAAAGCCCCTCGGATGTATCAGTAAAACGGGGTACTCGACCCAAAACATTATTTTTAAATCTCAAAATAGTGTAAATCAGGCTAAGTTTCGAAAATAGTTAAGCGCAATATGACTGAGTGTAAATCGTAAATCAATAGTGGGGAAATAGCAGTAAAAAGCCCCCAAGAGGTCTAAACAAGTCGGCACGAGGCGCTAAACACGGCTTATAGCCCAAATATATCAATAGTCTTTTGAACACAATTTAACATATGATTAGAGTAAAATACGCAACTCAATAGTTGCCGTAGAGAGGACCAAGTCCAATCCAAAAATCAGTGCGCGCCACATACTCGTCGTCCGACATGTGCGGCATGCTAAAAACAGTGAGAAATATGAAGTCCGGGGTTTCATACCCTCAGGACAAGATTTATAACCATTACTTACCTTTACCGGGCCACAATACTAATCTGCGATGCTCTTGCCCCTCAAATTGGCTCCCGATTGCTCCGACTCTAACCAAAACCAGATTAACATCATCAATACACGCTAAAGGAACAAAACCCAATCGAAAACTATCAATTTAAAAAAAATTCTCGAAATTCGGCCAAACCCGAGCCTCGGGCCCACATCTCGAAATTCGATAGAATTTAAATCACTAGAAACCTCATCCTCCCACGATTCTACACATACCAAAAACACCACAATTGCCTACCCAAATCGCTAAAAGAATTTTTCCAAACCTCCTCCCATTTTTCCAAACTTTTTATACTTTAATTCTTCAAATTACAAGCCTAATCCGAAAAAATAGCATAGAAACTACTTTTATAATCTGGGAACTCCACTGAAGACCCTCGAATTCTTTCTTCAATTTGCTCTCAACTCAGCTCAATCTGCATGCAACAATGGAGAAAATACCAAAATATTTGCGGAGGCACCATTTTATACTATTCTTCCTTGTTAATCCGCACCTGCAGACCTTTCCTCGCACCTGCGGACTGCACCTGCGAAATCCCACTAACATTCCAATTCTCGCACCTGCGATCACTTTTCCGCACCTGCAGCTTCGTAGGTGCGAAGCATGTGCATCCCATGCTTCGCACCTACGGATCCCTCTTGTCTGGCCTATATTCGAACGTGCGCAAGGTCCTTCGCACCTGCAGCTGTCCATCCGCAGGTGTGGCCACACCAGAAGATTAACACCAGTAGCTTTTTGCTGCAATTTTCCTAAGTTCAAACCTCCGCCAACCATCCGAAATCAATCCCGAGCCCCTCGGGGCCCTAACCAAACATACCAACACACCCCATAGCATCATTCAAACTAAGTCGAGCCTTCGAAACACCAACTACAACACGAAAACACCAAAATTACATCAAATTCAAACATATGTACTTTGAAACTTCTAAATTTCGACAATGATGTCGAAACCAACCAAAACACATACGATTGACATGAAAATTTGCACTCATATCCAAAATGACATTACGAACCTACTCCAACTTTCGGAATCCCATTCCGACCTGATAGCCTATTTTCCACTGCCGACCGGAAATCACTAAAAACTAACTTTCGCCAACTCAAGCCTAATTCTACACCGGATATCAAAACTTCATTTCGAACACACTCCTAGGTCCCAAATCACCTAACGAAGCTATCCGAGCCATAAAATTCACATTCCAAGGTCGTTTACCAATAAGTCAACTCCCAATTGACTCTTTCAACTATTAAGCTAATTTAAGAGACTAAGTGTCTCAATTCTCACCACGACCACTCCAAACCCGAACCAACTGACCCAACACAACATAAATAGGCTAAGAAATATATGATAAAGCAGAAACAAGGGAAACGGGGCTAATCTTACGGAACGACCGGCCAGGTCGTTACATCCTCCGCCTCTTAAATAAACGTTCGTCCTCGAACGGGTCTAGAAACATACCTAGAGCCTCGAATAAGTGAGAATATCTGCTCTGCATCTCCCGCTCGGTCTCCAGGTGGCATCCTCCACCGGCTGTCCTCCCCAATGAACCTTCACTGAAGCTATATCCTTAGACCTCAACTTTCTGACCTGACGACCCAAAATAGCCACTGGCTCTACCTCATATGACATATCACCCTCAAGCTGAACTGTGCTGAAGTCCAAACATAAGACGGGTCACCAACATACTTCCGGAGCATCGAAACATGGAACACCGGATGAATACTCGCCAAGCTGGGAAGCAAGGCAAGTCTATAAGCCACCTCCCCAATCCTCTGAAGCACCTCAAATGGCCCAATGAACATAGGACTCAGCTTTCCCCTCTTCCTGAACCGCATAACACCCTTCATGGGTGACACCTTCAGCAATACCTTATCCCCAACCATGAAAGACACATCCCGGACCTTCCGGTCCATATAGATCTTCTTCCTAGACTGCGCCATGCGAAGCCGCTCCTGAATCAAATTCGCCTTACCCAACGCATCCTGAACCAGGTCTGTGCCCAATAGTCTAGCCTCGCCCGACTCGAACCAATTAACCAGAGATCTGCACCTCCTATCATATAAAGCCTCATACGGAGCCATCTAGATGCTCGACTGATAATTATTATTATATGCAAACTCCATGAGTGGCAGAAACTGGTCCCATGAACTCCCAAAATCAATGACATAGGCACGTAACATATCCTCCAAAATCTGAATAGTATGCTCCGACTGCCCGTCGGTCTGAGGATGAAACTCTGTTCTCAACTCAACCTGAGTACCCAACTCTCTCTGTACGGCGCTCCAAAACTGAGATATGAACTGAGTACCTCTGTAAGAAATGGTAGAAACTTGAACCCCATGCAATCGGACAATCTCCCTGATATAAATCTTAGCTAACTGTTCCGAAGAATAAGTAGTACCAACAGGAATAAAGTGCGCGGACTTGGTCAGCCAATCCACAATAACCCATATAGAATCAAACCTCCTCGAATTCCGTGGGAGTCCAACTACGAAGTCCATGGTGATCCGCTCCCACTTCCACTCCAGAATATGAAATCTCTAAAGCAATCCACCTGGTCTCTGGTGCTCATACTTGACCTGATGACAGTTGAGACACCGAGCCACAAACTCAACAATATCTTTGTTCATCCGCCTCTACCAATAATGTTGTCGTAGATCCTGATACATCTTCGCGGCACCCGGGTGGATGGAATACCGCGAACTATGGGCCTCAGCTAGAATGAAATCTTGAAGACCATCTACATTGGGCACGCAAATCCGGCCCTGCATCCTCATGACCCCATTATCACCAATAACCACATCCCTGGCATCACCGCGATGGACCCTATCCTGAAGAACAAGCAAATGTGGATCATCATACTGGCGTGCTCTAATCTGATCATAAAGAGAAAACCTGGAGGCTACACAAGTCAATACCCGTGGAGGCGCTGATAGATCCAATCTCACCAACTGACCCGCCAAAGCCTGAACATCAAGTGCTAAAAGCCGCTCTGCTACTGGAAGGTAGGCTAGACTCTCCAAACTCTACGCTCTGCTACTCAAGGCATCGACTACTACATTAGCCTTCCTCAGATGATATAAAATAGTGAGGTCATAATCGTTGAGAAGCTCCAACCACCTCCTCTGACGCAAATTTAGATCCTTGTGCTTAAGCAGATGCTTCATACTATGGTGATCAGTGAAAATCTCACAATGCACTCCATACAAATAATGACGCCAAATCTTCAAGGCATGAACATAGCTCCTAGCTCAAGATCATGCACTGGATAATTCTTCTCGTGCACCTTCAACTGTCTGGACGCGTAGGCAATCACCCTACCGTCCTGCATCAAATACGCTCCAAGGCCAACTCTCGAGGCATCACAGTATACTATATAAGAACCTGAACCCGTAGGCAAAATCAATACCGGAGTTGTAGTCAAAGCTGACTTGAGCTTCTGAAAGCTCTCCTCACACTCCTCAATCCACCTAAACTGAGCACCCTTCTGGGTCAGTCTGGTCATAGGTGCTGCAATAGATGAAAGTCCCTCGACGAAACGGCGATAATACCCTGCCAAACAAAGGAAACTGCGAATCTCAGTAGCTGATGACGGTCTAGGCCAACTCCACACATCCTGTACCTTCTTCGGATCAACTTGAATACCATCAATGGACACCACGTGCCCCAAGAATGCTACTGAATCAAGCCAGAACTCACACTTCAAAAAATTTTCATACAATCTCTTCTCTCTCAAGGTCTGAAGCACAACTCTCAAATGCTGCTCATGATCCTCCCGAGATCGGGAATACACCAAGATATCGTCAATGAACACGGTGATGAAAGAATCAAGATAAAGCCGAAATACACTATGCATCAAGTGCATAAAGGCTGCTGGGGCATTGGTCTGCCCAAATGACATAACCAGGAACTCATAATGACCATATCTAGTCCTGAAAGAAGTCTTCGGGATGTCTGGACCCGAATCTTCAACTGATGATAATCGGAACGCAAGCCGATCTTGGAAAATACCGTGGCACCCTGCAACTGATCAAACAAGTCATCTATTCGAGGAAAAGGATACCGATTCTTCACCGTAACCCTATTCTGCTGTCGATAGTCAATACACATACGCATAGAACCATCCTTCTTCTTTACGAACAACACTGGTGCACCCCATGGTGACATACTAGGCCGAATGAACCCCTTATCTAGGAGTTCTTGAAGCTGCTCCTTTAATTCCTTTACCTCTGCTGGTTCCATACGATAAGGTGGAATAGAAATAGGCTAGGTGTCTGGCACTAGGTCAATACCAAAATCAATGTCCCTGTCAGGTGGCATGCCCGGCAGGTCTGCAGGAAACACGTCCAGAAAGTCACGAACCACAGGAACCGAATCAATAGCGGGAGTCTCACCACTGACAAACCTCACAAAATCCAGAAAAGATAGACACTCCTTCTCAACCATGCGCTGAGCCTTCAGGTAGGAAATCACCCAGCTAGGCATATACTCAGAAGAAACTCTCCACTCAATCCTCGGACATCCCACCATAGCTAAGGTCACGGTCTTAGTGTGACAATCAAGAACAACATGACACAGAGATAACCAATCCATGCCCAATATCACATCAAAATCGACCATGCTGAGTAAAAGTAGGTCCACTCGGGTCTCCAGACCCCCAATAGATAACACACATGACCGATACACATGGTCCACAACAACAGTATCGCCCACCGGAGTCGACACATGAACAGAGGTAACTAAAGACTCATGGGGCATATCCAGAAAATGGGCAAAAAATGAAGAAACATAGGAATATGTAGAACCAGGTTCAAATAAAGCCAAAGCATCTCGAAAATAGACTGAGACAATACCTGCGATCACTGCATCGGAGTTCATAGCATCTGGCGTGGCTGGAAATGCATACATACGGGGCTGACCTCCACCTGCTCGACCTCCCCCTCTAGGGCAGCCTCTAGCTGACTGACTACCACCGCTGGCTGCCTGGGCGGGGTGGTGAAGTAACTGGAGCTGAAGTCGAGGCCTGTCCCCTCTGCTGAGAAGAACCACCGGGACGACGGGGAAAATGCCTCCACATGTGCCCAAACTCTCCGCACTCAAAACAACTCCCTGGAGCTAGAGGCGGGTACTTAGAGAAACCCCTAGCACTAGAATGGCCACTGGAAGAATCATGCATAGAAGAACTCTAAACTGGTGGTGCTCGAGCTGCACCCTGAGCTGGGAGGGCTCCGAATGAAGTACGTCCTGGATGAGAACCACGGGGACCATGCCCCGAAGATGCACCACTATAAGTTGGGCGGGCTGACTGATGAGACCTAAATGAACAGCCTCTACCATGCTGAAACTGACTCCTGGAAGGAGTACCACTAGAACTGCCCGATACACGAGGCCTCTTGGCCTCCCTCTCCCCCCTCTCCTGGCGGCAAACCGACCCAATATCTCAAGAAATATCAATAACCTGCTCGAATGTAGCATCTGATACTCTCTCCCGGGTCATGAAAAGGCGGAGCTGATAAGCGAGGCCATCCACAAACCTCCTAACCCTCTCCCTATCAGTAGGGACCAACTCGGTATCATGACGAGCCAACTCCGAGAACCGCATCTCATACTGCGTCACTGATAGCTCCCCCTGGCGCAGCTGCTCAAAAATCCTTCACTGCTCCTCCCTGTGTGACTGGGGTAGATACTTCTCCAAAAAGATAGTGGAGAACTGCTACCAGGTGAGGGGTGCTTAACCAACAGGACTACGCCTCTCAAAAGACTCCCACCAAGTGAAAGCAGCACCAGAAAACTGAAATGTAGCAAATGAGACCCCACTGGTCTCCAAAATCCCCGAAGTACGCGCCATCCTCTGATACTTATCCAGAAAATGTTGGGCATCCTCGCCCTCAGCACCACTGAATGTCGGAGGCTGTAATCTGCTAAATCTCTCTAGTCTACGCTGCTCATCATCTGTCATAGCTGGGACTATGAAGTCCTGAACTGGAGCAACCGGCTCGACTGGAACCGCCCCCGGTGTTTGCTGGCCCTGAGTACCCTGCTCAGGTGTCCGGGCAACTGGAGTGTGACTGCCTCCCTCGACCTGAGAAGTAGCGGCAACTGCCTGAGCAAGGGTGGTACACACCATCAAGATCTGGGACAAGGTCTCCTGAAGACCTGGAATAACAATAGGCACTGCCGGTGCCTGAGCCTGTCCCGCTTGGGTATCTGTGGTGGGAATCTAACCTTGAACAGTAGGGGGATCAACTGGCACTGCTCTGGCTACTGCACGGGATGGCCCCCTACCTATACCACGGCCTCGACCGCACGCTGGTCTAGCTGGTGGCTGATCATGCTGATCGGTAGCGCGAGTCCTCACCATCTGTGAGAGAAGGAAACAATAGAAGTTTAGATTTCCAGAATCAACAAGATGGCACGACAGAATTCAAGAAAAATGAGATTGTTCCTAAGGGTTCCGCAGCCTCTCGAAGATAAGTACAGATGTCTCTGTACCGATCCGCAAGACTTTACTAAACCTGCTCATGACCGTTGAGTCTTATGTAACCTAGGCTCTGCTACCAACTTGTCACGACCCCAAATCCTAAACCGGCCGTGATGGGCCTATTGTTGAACTAGGCTAGCCAACAATCACATAATTACAGTTTCTTTCTAAAATCCCAACCATTTTCAACATTTCATAAAGTATATAGAATTATGGAATTCATTAGGTAAACTAAATAGCTAAATAGTCTAAACCATCCCCAAAATCCGGAGTCAACATGTCATGAGCATCTAAGAAATATACCAACAAGTCTACTATTATAATACAAAACCTCCGAACGAATAGCTAGATACAAAAAAAGAAGGGAAAACAGTGATGCCGCGGGTGCTGAACAGCTACCTCTATATCCCGAACTCCGGCTCCGCGCAGAATAGATGGCTAACGCTCGGTATCTAGACCTGAATCTGCACACATGGGTGCAGGGAGTAATGTGAGTACGCCAACCAATAGTAATGAAAATAAATCAAGTCTAAGCGGCAAGAAACAAATAAAAATCAATATCATCAGTTCACAATATACACAACCTTTCTTTCCAACAGTATATACATAGATATATAAAATCATCATGCCTTAAAACCAACTTCAGAAAAATCCTTTGAAAAGTGTGTTTTCCAACAATTTCATAAATAAAAATAAACGAAGGATTTAGTGTAAAATGAAATAGATCATAAGTTGCCCCTCGGGCAAAAACATGAATCATAAATTGCCCCTCAGTAAGAACATCACTCAGCACCTCACAGCCACTCAGTATCAGCCCCTCGGGCAACCTCACTGTCAGTCATGCCTCCCAATCACTCGTCACTCGTTACTCGGCACTCGTCACTCGGCACTCGGCACTCAACACTCGCACTCAGTAGGTACCTACACTCACTGGGGGTGTATAGACTCCGGAGGGGCTCCTTCAGCCCAAGCGTTAATATCAAGCCACCTCCTGGCATATCATATCCTCACAATCAAGCCCTCAGCCTCACTCAGTCAGAACCTCTCAAAATCCCCTCGGGCGTATCAGTAAAATGGGGTACTCGACCCAAAACATCATTTTTAAATCTCAAAATAGTGTAAATCAGGTTGAGTTTCGAAAATAGTTAAGCGTAATATGACTGAGTGTAAATCGTAAATCAACAGTGGGGAAATAGCAGTAAAAAGCCCCTGAGGGGTCTAAACAAGTCGGCACGAGGCCCCAAACACGGCTTATAGCCCAAATATAGCAATAGTATTTAGAACATAATTTAACATATGATTAGAGTAAAATACGCAACTCAATAGTTGCCGCGGAGAAAACTAAGTCCAATCCAAAAATCAATGCGCGCCACATACTCGTCATCCGACATGTGTGCCATGCTAAAAACAATGAGAAAAGTCCGGGGTTTCATACCCTCAGGACAAGATTTATAACCATTACTTACCTCTACCGGGCCACAATACTAATTTGCGATGCTCTTGCCCCTCAAATTGGCTCCCGATTGCGCTGAATCTAACCAAAACCAGATTAACTTCATCAATACACGCTAAAGGAACAAAACCCAATCGAAAACTATCAATTTAAACAAAATTATCGAAATTCGGCCAAACCCGAGCCCCGGGGCTATGTCTCGAAATTCGATAAAATTTACATCACTAGAATCCTCGTCCTCCCATGATTCTACACATACCAAGAACACCACAATCGCACCACAATTGCCTACCCAAATCGCCAAAAGAATTTTTCCAAACCTCCTCCCATTTTTCCAAACTTTTTCTACTTTAATTCTTCAAATTACAAGCCTAATCCTAACAAAATAGCATATAAACGACTTTTATAATCCGGGATCTTATCTCCACTGAAGACCCTCGAATTCTTACTTCAATTTGCTCTCAACTCAGCTCAATCCGCATGCAACAATGGAGAAAATGCCAAAATATTCGCGGAGGCACCATTTTACGCTGCTCTACCCAGTTAATTCGCACCTGCGGACCTTTCCTCGCACCTGCGGACCCGCACCTGCGGTCCCAGCTGCGCACCTGCAAAATCTCACTAACAGTCCATTTCTCGCACTTGTGATCACTTTTTCGCACCTGCGGCTTCACAGGTGCGTTCCATGCTTTGCACCTGCAGATCCCTCTTGACTGGCCTATCTTTGCACCTACGCAAGGTCCTTCGCACTTGCGGCTGCCCATCCCTATGTGCGGCCACACCAGAAAATTAACACCAGCAGCTTTTTGCTGCAATTTTCCTAAGTTCAAACCTCCGCCAACCATCTGAAATCAATCCCGAGCCCCTCGGGGCCCCAACCAAACATACCAACACACCTCATAGCATCATTCAAACTAAGTCGAGCCTTCGAAACACCAAAATTACATCAAATTCAAACCTATGAAATTTGAAACTTCTAAATTTCGCCAATGATGCCGAAACCAACCAAAACACATCTGATTGACCTGAAAATTTTTGCACACATATCCAAAATGACATTATGAACCTGCTCCAACTTCCAGAATCCCATTCCGATCCTGACAGCCTATTTCCACTGCCGATCGGGAATCGCCAAAACACTAACTTTCGCCAATTCAAGCCTTATTCTACGCCGGACATCAAAACTTCAGAACAAACTCCTAAGTCCCAAATCACCTAAAGAAGCTATCCAAGACATAAAATCCGCATTCCAAGGTCGTTTACCAACAAGTCAACTCCCAGTTAACTTTTTTAACTATTAAGTTAATTTAAGAGACTAAGTGTCTCAATTCTGACCATGACCACTCCGAACCCGAACCAACTGACCCAACACAACATAAATAGGCTAAGCAACATATGATAAAGCAGAAATGGGGGAAACGGGACTAATCTCACGGAACGACCGGCCGGGTCGTTACAGGTACTGACCGGGTTTTTTGGGTTAAAGAGGTTATTGGTTTGGGCTAAGGATATTGGGTTAGGTATTTGGGCTAGGTGTTTAGGTATTGGGTTGGGGTTGGTCCGAAATAAGTTTAGAAAAAATAGGCTATTAGTTAAATACCCACTTTTAATTAATAAATAATTCGTAAAAATGATAAATAAAATAGTAAAAATATTATCTGTGCATAAAATGATTAATGACAATTATTTAACACAATAAAATATAAAAAGTTATTTTGTGCATAAATAAAGTAATTATAAGTATGTATGGGTTATTATTGCAAAATATGCAATTTTAGCCTTTAAAATGCAAATGTAATTATAATAAATATCCCAAAATATTTAAAACCTAGTATGGATATAAGTGATAAAGTTAGATGATAAAATCATCATAAAATAATTTGTGATGCAATTAATGAGTATCTATATAATAAAATGTAGGAATAAATTGATTTAAAAACTTTTAAAATTATAGAAAATTATGAACAAATGCTTGTATGTGTTTATAAATCAAATGATGATGTATATGTAATATTTTGAAAGTATATATATATATATATTTAAAAATATGAGGGAAAAATTGGGTATCAACAGTTGTCCCTCTTTTCCTGGGAAGGATGAAAGAGTTGTCGGGTAAAGAAATGATGACCAATTTAGACCGAATGGGATGATTTGAAAGATATAGGACGCACTATGGCTTTTGAGCTACTTACATATCCCTGGTTTTACAGGAATCAGGAAATGTATAGTTCTGGATCCAACGGTGGAATGAACTGGTAAAGTTGTTTGTAAGAGAGGACAAAGTATTTGGAAAAGATGGTTATGGTAAGTGAGACTGGGTAACGGATGATGATTGATTACGTTTGAAATAATTGGAGGATATGGGTGAGAACTGGAGAAAAGATTTCTCCCGTTAGGATAACGGTTACCTTCTTGATCACCTGCGAATTCAAAACACAATATGTGCATATAGATTTTTTTGTAAATTTAAACATGATGCAAATTCCTTTTGGACCATGGAGAGTATCTTTGGATAGTGAGGATGACGTATTTAGACCATGATGTCCCAGGCCATGAATTGTGCGGTAAAGGATTCGCATGCCATGAAATGGTGTTCTCGGGATATGAAGATGGTGCCTACGAACCATGATGCCTTTGAATAATGATGTGCAAGATTAAGGGGTCCTCAGGCCATGACATGGTGTCTTCCGGCTATGAGGATGATGCCTTCGGACTATGACGCCTTTGGACAAATTGGCTATATATCAGCCTATGAGGTGCAAAGACATGATGCAAGAGATAATAACAAGACAAAGCTTAGTCTTGCATAGAGTTGGGGGCAGAGATCAGCCCCGAGAGTTGAGAATAATGCAAGGTTTAGAACAGAGAAACATTTGTGCAAAGGGAGAGAGTGCTTAGTCTCATGCAAGATTTGGGACAGTGCTTAGTGCTTAGTCCCATGTAAGGGGAAGGCAATGCTTAGCCTTATGCAAATAAGGAGGCAGGGCTTAGCCTCATGCAAATAGGGAGGCAGTGTTTAGCCTCATGCAATATTTGAGACAGTGCTTAGTCTCATGCGAGAATTGAGACAAGGCTTAGTCTCATGCAAATGTAAGGCAATGCTTAGCCATATGCAGGATTTGAGACAGTTCCTAGTCTCATGCAAACAGAAGGTAATGCTTAGCCTTATGCAGACAGGGAGGCATGGATTAGCCTCATGCAGGGTTTGAAACAGTGCTTAGTCTCATGCTAATGGAAGGAAATGCTTAGCCTTATTCATGTATGGAGGCATGTCTTAACCTTATGCAAGAATTGAGACAATGCTTAGTCTCATGCAAATGTAAGGCAATGCTTAGCCTTATGCAAGATTTGAGACAGTGCCTAGTCTCATGCAAATGAAAGGCAATGCTTAGACTTATGCAGATAGGGAGGAAAGGTTAAGCCTCACGCAGGATTTGAGACAGTGCTTAGTCTCATGCAAATGGAAGGCAATGCTTAGCCTTATGCAGATATGGAGGCAGGGCTTAGCCTCATGCAAGAATTGAGACAGTGCCTAGTCTCATGCAAATGTAAGGAAATTCTTAGCCTTATGCAAATAGGGAGGCAGAGCTTAGCCTCATTCAGGGTTTGAGACAGTGCTTAGTCTCATGCAAATGGAAAGCAATGCTTAGCCTTATGCAGATATGGAGGCAGGGCTTAACCTTATGCAAGAATTGAGACAATGCTTAGTCTCATGCAAATGTAATGCAATGCTCAGCCTTATGCAGTATTTGAGACAATGCTTAGTCTCATGCAAAGGGATGAGTAGTAAGTAAGAGTGAAGTATTCTTATCTAGAGATATATTTATGTCTGGTGGTTCTGTCTTTATGACGATACTTGTGATTATGATCTATTCCTTCGTCCAAAGAAAAAATGTGAGTTTTTCGGGGGAGGTTAGTTTATGCCATTGTCTGCTATCTTTGCTCCACTCTGCCCGAGGATCCTATTCAAGTCACCACGGGTAGCATTTGGCTAAAAATAAAGTTTTAGAAAAGTATGCGTGTATGGTTTTAAAAACATAGTAATTATGAAAATTAAGAAATCAATTAGATGAACTAGTGACCATGACGTCGTCAAAGACATTGCAACTTCCTTGCCATAGAAATTTTTGGATCCTCCTCAAAATTTTGCTCCAATTATCTTAAACGAACTTCTGGCTGTTCCACATGCAGTGCCGTTGGCTGAACTTGCTTCGGAATTTTGAGGGTCCTCCTCAAAATTCTGCCCCAATTTCTGATTGTGGGGAAAATGAAAATTTTATTGAATTGTGACCGAACCCACAGGGATGCCTACGTATCCCCTCTTAAACGTGAATCAGGTCAAGCCTAATTCAATTACATCATATGAAGAAATGCAAATAATTTACACATAGTATCTTTTGACTGCATCTGAATTGATGGGCTTTGGCTAGATTTCTCGGTCCATATCTTCGAGTATGAGTGCTCCTCATGTCAGTACCCTGTGAATCATATAAGGGCCTTGCCAGTTGGGTGAGAACTTTCCTTTGGCTTCATCTTGATGTGGAAAGATCCGTTTCAACACCAGCTGTCCTTGTGTAAACTGTCTAGGTTTGACCATTTTGTTGAAAGCTCTAGGCATTCTGTTTTGATAAAGCTGACCATGACACACTGCATTCATTCTTTTTCATCTATGAGGGCTAATTTCTCATAGCGGCTCCTTATCCATTCTGCATCACTGAGTTTGGCTTCTTGTATAATTCTCAAAGAAGGAATTTCTACCTCGGCGGGGATGACGACTTTAGTACAGTAGACCAGCAAATAAGGAGTTTCCCCGGTTGATGTGCGGATTGTGGTACGGTATCCCAATAAGGAAAACGATAACTTCTCATGCCATTGTTTGTGATTCTCTACCATCCTCCTTAGTATCTTCTTTATGTTCTTGTTGGCGGCCTCCACGGCTCCATTCATTTGAGGCCTGTATGATGTGGAGTTCTTGTGCTTGATTTTGAAGGTTTCACTCATAGATTTCATCAGATCACTGTTGAGATTGGCGGAATTGTCAGTGATCATGGATTCTAGAACCCCGAATCTACAAACAATACGATCCCTGACAAAATCTACGATGACTTTCTTGGTTACAGCTTTGTAGGATGCATCTTCAACCCATTTTGTGAAGTAACAGATGGCCACTAAAATGAACCTATGCCCGTTCGAATTATTGGGTTCGATTGGACCGATGGCATCCATTCCCCAGGCAACAAAAAGCCAAGGTGCACTTGTTTCATTGAGCATGTTTGGTGGCACCCGTATCATATCTGCGTGTATCTAGCATTGGTGGCATTTTTGGACATACAGGATGCAGTCTGTTTCCATAGTCATCCAAAAATATTCGGCCCTGATTATCTTCTTAGCTAAGACGAAACCATTCATATGTGGGCCACAGGTTATGGCATGTATTTCTTCAAGCAATTTGGAACCCTCTTTGGCATCAACACACCGTAACAACTCTAGATCAGGGGTTGTTCTATACAGAATTCCTCCTCTTTGGAAGAAATGATTGGACAACCTCCGAAGTGTGCGTTTCCGAGTGTCGTTTGCATGCTATGGATATTCTCCCTTTGCAAAATATTCCTTGATATCGTGGAACCATGTATTTCCATCCGTTTCTTCTTCAACATGAGCACAATATGCTGGCTGATTATGGATTCTTACCGGAATGAGATCAATGAAATTCTTCTCTGGATGTTGTATCATGGACGAGAGGGTGGACAATGCGTCTGTGAATTCATTCTGGATTCTGGGGACATGTCGGACATCTATCTTTGTGAATCCCTTCATCATCTCTTGTACGTGATGAAGATATGGTAGTATCTTGGTGTTCTTTGTAGCCCCTTCTCCTTGTATCTGGTGCACCAGCAGGTCAGAATCACCAATTACTAGCAATTCCTGAACATTCATGTCGACAGCCAAATTGATCCCTAATATGCAGGCTTCATACTCCGCCATATTATTGGTGCATGGAAACCTGAGTTTTGCGGACACCGGGTAGTGCTGACCGGTTTCTAATACCAAGATGGCTCCGATGCCGACTCCCTTGAAATTTGCATCTCCGTCGAAAATAGTCTCCAACCGTCGTAGGCTTCAGCCCCCAACGAATGTCACTTCTTCGTTAGGAAAATACGTTTTTAGTGGTTCGTATTCCCCTCCTACAGGATTTTCGGCAAGGTGGTCTGCCAATGCTTGTCCCTTGACTGCCTTCTGAGTTATGTAGATGATATCAAACTCACTCTACAATATTTGTCACTTGGCCAGCTTTCCCGTAGGCATTGGCTTCTGAAAGATGTACTTCAGAGGATCCATCCTTGATATGAGGTATGTGGTATAGGCACAGAAGTAGTGCCTCAACTTCTGACCTATCCATGTCAGATCACAGCAGGTGCGTTCCAGCAAAGAGTACCATTCTTCATAAGGTGTGAATTTCTTACTCAAATAATATATGGCTTGCTATTTTCTCCCCGTCTTGTCATGTTGTCCCAAGACACAACCGAAAGCCCCATATAATACAGAAAGGTAGAGTAGTAATGTCCTAACAGGTTCTAGTGGGACTATGACTGGTGGTGTAGACATGTATTACTTGATTTTGTCAAAATCCTTCTAACAATCCTCAGTCCAGCTGGTTGCAACATCCTTCTTTAATATTTTGAAAATTGGTTCACATATCACCGTGGACTGTGCTATGAAGCGGTTGATGTAATTGAGATGTCCCAAGAAACTCATCACGTCCTTCTTGGGCAGTGGTAACTCCTAGATAGCTTTGACCTTTGACGGTTCCAACTCAGTTCCTTGGTGGATGACAATGAATCCCAACAATTTTTCGGCAGGAACCCCAAATGCACATTTTGCGGGATTCAGCTTTAGGTTGTACTTCCACAGCCGGTCAAAGAACTTTCTCAAGTCCTCTATGTGATATGTGGCCTTCTTGTATTTGATGATGACATCGTCAACATATACCTCTATCTCCTTGTGTATCCTATCATGGAAGATGATTGTCATGGCCGTCATGTAGGTGGACCCAACATTCTTCAAGCTGAATGGAATCATTCTGTAGCATTATACTCCCCATGGTGTAATAAAAGCTTTCTTTTCTGCGTATTCCTCATCCATTCGGATCTGATGATAACCCGCGAAGAAATCAACAAATGATCGGAGCTCGTTCTTGGCATAGTTGTCGATCAATATGTGTATATTTGGCAGCGGAAAATCATCCTTGGGACTTGCTCTGTTTAAATCTCGATAATCGACACACACATTGACTTTCCCATATTTCTTCAGAACCGACACAATGTTGGTTAACCAGGTTGGATATTCAACTACCTTGAGGACTTCGGCTTTGATTTTCTTAGTGAATTCTTCCTTGATTTTCAGGCTCTTGTCTGGCTTGAACTTTATGAGTTTCTGCTTTACTGGCGGACACATTGGATTGGTAGGAAACTTATGAGCCACTATGAATGTGCTCAACCCGGTCATGTCGTCATACGACCATGCGAAAATATCCTCATACTCTTTCAGGAAACGGGTGTACTCTTCCTTCTCTGACGGTGACAAGTCGATGCTTATGCGAGTTTTTTTGACGGTTTCAGAATCTCCCAAGTTGACTACCTCAGTCTCGTCCAGGCTGGAGTTATGTTTGTTATCAAAGTTCTCAACTTCTCTGATGATCTCCTCAGGTATCACATCTTCTTCTTCTATCTCTTCCGAGTCACTATCCTTGTGTTGCATTGTCTCATTACATGTCACAGTCGTTGGTTCATCAAGGTAAGAAATAGTAATGCTGTAGAGGAAAAATATGAAAGATAATGATAACAAAACATCAAATTATTGATAAATGATGGAACTTTGAACAAAATAACATTTAAATGACTTCAAACAATGTTTTCCGAAACAAAATACTGAAAGAAAGATGTTTTTAAAACAAAATGCTCAAAAGAATTGTTTTTCAAATAACACTAGTAGCCATGCTGCCCCGAGACTTTTCAGGTCGTGGATGGTGTGGCGGTCCAATTCCTGAGAACTGCTCCCCTCTCCACTGTCTGAATGATAAGACCTTCCTCCTCCTCCTCAACTATCACATTGCAATCCATCTCTTCGTTTTCCAAAAATAGATTCCTTAGACCAGCCAAAGATTCATCTTCTTCGGATCCCCATATTGTATCGGCCTGATAAAAGGATTTGCTCAAATGCGGCACTGGTTGTGGCGACCAGTCATTATATTCTTGTCAGGTATATGGATATCCGAGCCTAAAAGTTGTACCGTGACGCTTCAGCTTTATTGGCTTGGTGATTCCTTGGAGTTTCTTCCCGAGTCTTTTGTCGGGTTCATACCCTGACAACGCTAGTATGCTTTCTATTTTGCTGCTCCACCACTTGTCTTTCTCAATTGCATTGACGCGCTCGATGCGGTGATAGGTCTCCCCTCATATATTCCTTCTATTATCCACGACCAGAACGATTTGGTTGGTATAAATGGGATTGCTCCCATCTCCATGAATGATTACTTCCTGATGATTCCACTCAAATTTCACAGACTGGTGTAAAGTAGATGCAACAGCCCCAACGACATGTATCCGAGGTCGTCCCAACAACAGATTGTAGGAGGAAGATATGTCTATCACTTGAAATTCAACATTGAACCAAGTAGGACCCATCTGCAAGTAATGCGTGGCTAGAATTCATGGTTTAACATGTTATATGCCTTACATTTTATGTGCGTTAATGATAAAAATACACTTTGTATGTGCATAATGGAGTTTATTTCATGTGTAGGTGCATTGGAGATGGAAACCGAGCTAAATGGATGCAAATACATCAAAAATATGCTTAAGAGTCGAAAAGGAAACACCCGGGCGTTAGCCGGGCGATTGGCCCCTAAATCCAGGCTGTCCCTGGCGTTAGTGGGGCGTTTGGCCCCTAAAGCCAGTCTGACCCTAGAGTTAGGAGGGCGTTTGGGCCCTAACGCCATGCCTGACCTGGCTTTAAGGGGGCGTTTGAGCCCAAACGCCTGGGTCCCGATGTCCAGTCAATTCTGAGTTTTGAAGAGTTTAAGTGTTTCCCGGTTGGAATAGAAGTCTCCTACATGTTTAGGGTTTGTCCTAAACATATAAATAGACCCCAAAACACAACTTGAAGGGGGATTCGAAAAGAAGAAAGCCATTGAAGTGAAGAAAAACCTGTGGATTACTACTCAGTGAAGCAAACATTGATTTTTATAGCTTTTATTTATTATTTTGTAGTTCAATTATGCAAGTTATTTTAGAATTGATTCTTATGAATATGAGTAGCTAATTTTCTTAATCTAGGGTTTTGGTGGAACCCGTTGGGGGATAAACTTATTGTGATATTAATATAGTTTTGATTGGTTGATTAATCTCTATTTGTTCAACTACATTCTTGTTGTAGTTGATTGAAGGGACCTTAATTAGCTGT
>ML322051.1:12701-99323 GCA_005239505.1 Nicotiana paniculata | reverse complement strand
TGTGTAGAAGAGAGTGTACATGTTGTCTTTGATGAAACTAACACTCTTGCTGAGAGATAGGAAACAGAAGATGAGGATCTTGGATTGGTGAAAAGCAGTGAAAACATTGAAGCAAACATGGAAGATGGAACAAGTGATGTACCAGGTCCAACTACCCCAAGAAACATGACAGGGGGAATTCAACATGTGAACCTTGGCCCTAATCCTGTTCCACAACAACAAGACACTATGGAACTATCTAGAAGTGAACAGTTGGTTCTCAAACCACACAGATATCAGAGTTCTCACCCTCTTGAGAACATCATAACAGATCTGTCATCTGGAATCAAAACAAGATCCTCTTTGAAAAATCTGTGTGCGTTTGATGCCTTTCTATCCTTGATTGAACCAAAGAACATTGGTGAAGCCCTACAAGATGCTGACTGGGTAAATTATATACAAGAAGAGCTGAATCAATTTGAAAGAAGTCAAGTATGGCACTTGGTACCCAGACCACTAGACAGATCAGTGATTGGCACAAAGTGGGTCTTCAGGAACAAGCTCGATGAGGATGGAACTGTTACAAGAAACAAGGCTAGACTGGTTGTTCAATGATACATTCAAGAAGAGGGAATTGACTATGATGAGACCTTTACCCCCGTGGCAAGACTGGAGGCAATCAGACTTCTTATAGCATTTGTTGCACACATGGAATTCATTCTCCATCAGATGGATGTTAAGAGTGCCTTCCTCAATGGCTATCTGAAGGAAGATGGATTTGTCAAACAACCTCCAGGTTTTCAAAGCAAGGAGTCACGTGAGCATGTATACAAACTTGACAAGGCTCTTTATGGTCTCAAACAAGCACCAAGATCATGGTATGAACGTCTATCAAAATTCCTACTAGAACATGGATACAAACGAGGTAAAATTGACAACACCTTGTTCTTAAAGGAAAAAGGGTAAATAACTCCTAGTTGTGCAAATATATGTGGATGATATCATATTTGGGGAAACTTCTGAAAAATTGAGTAAGGAATTTTCTATACTTATGGGGAGTGAGTTTAAGATGAGTATGATGGATGAGCTAAACTTCTTTTTAGTCTTGCAAATCAAGCAAAACTCAAATGGAACAATGATCCGTCAACAAAATTATGTGAAAGAATTGCTCAAGAAATTTAAAATGGAAGACTCAAAAGAAATAAACACCCCCATAGCCACATCTACAAAATTAGATGTGGATGAACCTGGTTCATCCATTGATCAAAATCTATATAGAGCGATGATTGGGTCTCTATTATATCTCACTGCCAGCAGACCTGATATTGTGTTCANGAGAATTTTGAGATATATGAAAGGCACCACTGATTTGTGCCTTTGGTATCCTAAAGGTAGTAATTTTGACCTTGTAGGATATGCTGATGTTGATTATGCATGTTTCCTGGTTGACAGGAAAAGTACTTCACGCATGGCTCACTTTTTGGGCTCCTGCCTTGTGTCTTGGGCCACCAAGAAACAAAATTCAGTAGCCTTGTCTACTGTTGAGGCTGAATATGTGGCTGCAGACTCATGCTGTGCTCAGTTGCTATGGATCAAGCAACAACTCATGGACTTTGGTATAGAGGTTGGATGCATTCCAATTTTCTGTGACAACACTAGTGCAATTAGTGTGACGAAGAACCCGATTCATCATAAAAGAACTAAGAACATAGATGTTAGACACCATTTCCTAAGGGATAACTATGAAAAAAGAATGATCTCAATCGAATTTTGTGCTACTGACCAATAAATTTCAGATATCTTTTCTAAAGCACTAAGTAAGGAGCATTTTGAGAGAAACCGGCTTGAATTAGGGATGATTAAGATCACCTAATTGGAAAAAAAAATATTGAATTTTTTTTTTTTTGGCTAGAAACACTAACATAGATAATCAACCAGACTAATCATTGCTCAGTATCATGACTTTACTGTCATACTCTCTTGCCATGTATTAATATGATTCCCTGATTGCTAATGATGTTTTTCTATCTTTGTAAATTGAGGCAAATTAAAGGGTTTAACATGATGAACCTGGTTCATCCCTGCTGGTTCATCTGACTGACAAGGTACGTGCTCATTTCCATACAATTATTGAATTAGTTACAGTCACACATGAGCAGGACTTTATCTATATTTGGTTCATTTCAAATTCTTTGTACTTATCCCTAAATGAACCCGTTCCAAGAAGTCCCATCGCTACTTAATTAGCCTAGAGTTAGGGGATTCTTGACTGTCTAATCAATGACACTCTTACATCTATTAGACTCCCACTTGATTAAGTATTCTACCCGTTGTATAATTAATAGCCACATCTTATAAAAGGGCCATCATTACTTCCCCTCTTCATAACATCATAAGTCGGACCAAGTTCTTTATTCTTCTCTAACCAAAACTGATCGTCCCTTCTCTTCCAAAATTATTCATAACAATGTCTTCACCACCCCCTGCTTCATCTTCCTACACAAACCCTGATCATGGGGAAGAAAATTCCAGTCCTAATTCTCCTTCAGTTTACAGTTCAGATCACCAAATAGATCTTCATCCCCCCAAAACCCTCCAGTTCTTGAACCCACTCCTGAACCCATACCTAACCCTAATCCAGCCCCCAGGGCACGAAGAGTAAAAGTTTTGGCCTGAAAATCAGTTGCTTCTGGCTCTCGTGCAAGATTCTTGGAGGAAATTCTTAAAGCCAGCGAGGTTCATGAGTCTGAATCTTCAAGTGAATCCGCTAATGGGGATGAAGCACCAGGTTCATCCAGTTCTGAGTAAGGTAATCTTGAAGTTGAATCTGAAACTGCTACTACTGAAAACAAGTTTGTGTTGGTTGGGTCAGTTGTTGACATAGAAGTGTCGGATAGGCAAAGAAAAATGGGGAAAAAACTTGAGAGAGAGGGAGAAGGAGGTTCTGTAAGGGGATCTGGGGAGGACGGTTCCACGTCGGCTATTTATGGCCCCGCTACTGTGATTAATGAAGAAGGAGTTAATTATTTAGGGGGAAGTGTTGCTGGGGAAGCAGCAACAATTTTAGAGAGCCTACAAAAATCAACAGATGAATCTGGTTTATCTATCGAGGAGACATTGACTGAGATGCTGAGGTATCTGGGGGAGTCCTACAATCCCAAGAGGAAAAGAACTTCAAAATAAAAGAAGGTTACTACCCCATTCCACCAAAGAAAATAAAAGTTTCTATATCTGCTGATGCTCCTATTCCAAAGGTTCATGCTACAAGAAGTGTTGTTTGACAAGGAGAAGAGGAGTTAGAAAGGGCTCTGAGAGAGAGCAAGAAAAAGAAAGCTTCCAAGGGAAAGGCAGAGGTAGGAGAGCCTATTGAGGTTGTTATTGCTGATAATGAGAAAATGGACTTGGTCCATCATGAGGAGCAGCCGGCTCCAGTTGTGGTTGATACACCCAAGCCTAATAAGGCTAAGGCTTCTTCAAAGAATTCAGCTTCTGTGTCTGCCACACCCTCAAGCACTGCTAAAAGGAACAGGTCTAAGGCCAAGAAAGTGAAGGTTGTTGAAGAGGAAGAAGAAGAAAGAGAATGGAGTGGAGGAGAAGAGAAAATCTCTAGTGATCAATCTGACAAACTCACCATGTTTGGAAAGCATACTATTCTTAAAGGAAAGCTGGTGAGAGATCTGGAAGAATCCGAAATGATCTTTTTGATGAATGCGCTGGATGTGCAGGGATGGAAGGACATGGTCCTTCACCTGGAAGGAAGGCTGGCAAGGAATGAACTGGTGGAGTTTATGGCCAATGCAAGTGTGAAGGATGGCAGGGTAACCTCCACAGTCAAGGGGATTCAGATCACATTTGATGCAAAGGAGCTGGGAGAGATTCTGAATATCCCTGCTGAGGGCTATGATGATTACACTAGGCAAAGATGGCCCAGTCTCGATGGAATGGACTCAGCTCTCAACATCACCAGGTTCTTTTGTGAAAATGAGAAGGAACTTGAGCCCATGCCAGTGTTCAAAAGTGAAATGAATCCTCAGAACAAGCTATTCTTCGAATTTGTGATCAAGTTTCTTCTTCCAAGACAAGAGCGTAGGCACATCGCCAATTACATGGACTTAACACATATGGAGTGCCTGTACAGGGGAAAGCAGATTAACTGGCCATCTTTCATCATTCAGCTCTTGGACAGAGTTGTAAATGGAACCAAAGCACACGCTATTCCTTATGGCTTTATTCTGATAGCTGTGCTTGCCCACTTCGAGGTTCCTGTGAAGAAAGCTGAGATGGCTACTGCTAAGGATTATTTTGGGAAGAATACTTAGCTAACATGTGATTATATTGTCAATGTTCCTGATGATGAACCTGTTTCATCTAGGAAGCATCCAGTCAATAGCAAAGTCAGGTCATTGGTGCAGGAAGGAGAGATAAAGGATGCAGAGATCCTTCGATTGAAATCTCGCCTTCATGAGGTTGAAGCTGAGCGGGATGCTCTCAAACCTGAACTAGCCAAGGAAAAGGAGAAAAATGAAGGTGTTCTTCAACAAATGCTTTCTCTCCTTCAAGCCAAGACCCCAACCTCGTCTGCCCCTTCCCAACCTTAGGAATTCCAGAGCCACCAAAAACCCCTCATTGCCTAGTTAGGGTTTTGTTCTGTTTATGTTGTTTTGCTCATGGTAGTGACCGCTTTAGTTTTTTTAGTATGGGGATTGAATTGCGTTCTAATCAATGAATTCTGTTGTTTTTGTTATTGACTTGTCTCAGTTTCTTAGATAGCTTACATTTATTGGTTTCTTTTGATGATTAATCATATTTTGCACCTGTAGTTGCCTCAATGGCCATAAGTAATTGTTAACAACTTTGGTAAGTTTATAATTTTGCAAATTTTCGATGATGCCAAAAGGTGGAAGATATGTGCTTTTTCAAAATTTCAAAAAGTTGTGATATTTATAACCTAATGAACCTGGTCTCTCCATGATAAATGCTTAAAACCATACAAAGTGTTTGAAGTTTATACAGGGTTGAGCACAGAGTTTGTCATCATCAAAAAGGGGGAATGTGTTCACCCAAGTCACTGCATGGTTTTAAAGATTGACAAATGCCTACTCAGTTGAACCAGGTTCATCAGGGCAAACATCTCGAACGAACCAATTGGGACAAGAACCGTACATGCACAGGAGATAAACATGATATGTGAATTGTTGATGAACTAAGAGGTTGTATCCTAATGCGAAAAGGTTGCAAATTGATAAGAGGTTAGAGTTCGAGTTCAGCAAGGACAAAAACAAAGGAAGGAATTTGAGATAAATACAAACTCTTCCACCAAGGAAGAGATGTATTTGAACTAAACAAGAACATCTCAACTTTTGGTGCTATATAATGTTGAAGTATTCCTACTGAAGAATTATTCGCACAAAGAAAGAATTGAAGCAAGAACTGAAGGAAAAATTACCAGAGAAATTTATCAAGCAGAATCCTTGTGCGACACAAAGGCTACTGACCAGCTAGAAGAACCAGTTCCTTTTGTTTGTCTTTGAGTCTAGTTGGTTGTATTAGGTGATTTAATATTGTATCTTTCATATTTATTAGAAGCAATCGTAATAGGTAGACACTGTTCAAGTTAGAGTTAACTTGAAGCTTGTCGCGATTAGCTAGAGGCTAGTTTGCTACAAAGGGCTTAGAGTTAGTCCTAGGTTTACAAAAGAGTTTATTTTGTAAATGTTGTTTGGCTCAGAGTTGTAGTGAAGAGTTTGGGAAAATCCTACTGAGGAGTAGGTCGTGGTTTTTCACCTTTTGAGACAGGTGTTTTCCATGTAAAAATCTATGTGTTTTTACTTTACTGCATTTATTATTCTGCACCAGTAGAAGTTGGAACACCAAGAAGAACCAGGTTCTTCTATTGAGACAGTACTCGAAAATTGGACACCACACAAATCACCCCCCCCCCTCTTGTGTGGTATTGAATTATAAAACATCAGTCTCCACTTGAGAAAGTGATACTAAGTCTAGGAAAACTTGGCTAACAAGAAATTGGGGTGAACTTAAGAAATTGATAGCCCCAATTAAAGGGTCGAATCTAGAGATAGTAAGACCTAACTTGAGCATTTCTTACTCGTTTTGTGAGATACCTATTTGGACTTGAGAAAGCCAAATTGGCAAAATCACTCAAACTACCGAGAGGTATAGAGTGAGTAATCGCATGTGATTGCTATATTGTATCCCCCTCAATCAAACATACCCTAAAGCTCTAAATCTGTTAGGTAACCAACTAGGGGAAAGTTACAACCCTAGATCTTTTATAACCTGAAAAACATCAAAACCAAAAACATTGTCTCTTAGCTTTACAATTACAACCATTAGCATACAAACTAGAAGTAGAAAAGAAACAACTGAATATGTGAAAGTGCAATCTTGGGCACGTCATACACTAGACTAGATATATACCTATTCCCAGATAAAGCTCTCTGTGGAATCGACCCCGAATCGCATTGGGTATTTGTAATTTCATCGACCACCTCACAATCCCAATTACTGGTGTGAGTTTCAGCGACATAAATTTTTGGCGCCGTTGTCGGGGACCTAAAAAAATAGATTTAGCTATATATTTAGTTTTTTGTGTAGTTTGTCTTCTTTTCCTTTCGAGTTACTAATTTTGTTTGTGAATTTATCGTAGTTACAAAAATAGCTCTCAACAATGATCCGCAGGGAATTTTCCATTGGGGGAGGAAGTGATGATGACCAAGGTGATGAGGTTCATCCCGAACCTCAAGAAAATAGACGAGGCCAAAGGCCTCATGATGATATTCCCATCCCTCCCCCACCTCCATCAACTGCACACCGGGTGTTGCGAACGAACATTATGCAAGTGCCATAGTCCCGCCCCACATTATGATGGGAAACTTTCAAATCACCAATGTGATACTTACATTGCTTGAGAAACGGGGATTCTTCACTGGGGCTCCGAGTCAAAATGCATACAAGCACCTCAAAGGGTTTGTGCATACTTGTCGGGGAGCAAAAATACCAATGTCTCTGAGGATGCGCTGAGGTTGAGGCTATTTCCCTTCTCTCTACGGGGAAAGGCATTGGATTGGTTAGAAGGATTTCCTAGCCATTCCGTCCACACATGGGATGAGTTGGTGGAAAAATTCATTGCCAAATTCTTTTCTCCGGGGCATATGGCTACACTTCGGGATGAGATTCTAGCATTCAAGCAAGAACCCAATGAGCCCTTGCACGAGACTTGGGAGAGATATCGTACCATGGTTAAAGAGTGCCCGAATAATGATATGACTGAGGCCATGATCCAACAAACCTTCTACAGGGGGATCAACACGACAAATCAATGTGTGGTCAACTAACTCGCCGGTGGAAATTTCACGACAACGTCATATGCCGAAGCGTGTGAAATCTTGGATTAAATGGAAGATACTTCATCGGCATGGCAAAGTAGGGCTAATGTTTCTCAAGGTGACCCAAATGTCATTCACCTACACAAAGAATTACATGATCATGGGCAAGCAATTGCCGAGTTGACGACCACAATGAATCAATTGGCCAAAGATTAACTTCAACAAGTGCAAGGTCCGAAGAAAGTGCATGCAATAGAAGGTGTCAATATGATGATGAGCAAGAGATGGAAAAAAGGCCAACAAGTGCAAAATTGTCCGGAACAATTTGTGCAAGTTGATAGTGGGTATGACCAAGATGATTCGTACAATGAGCAAGAAGAAGAAGTGCAATATGTCAAAAACTACCAAGGTCAAAGAAATAATTCTCAAAGCCCGAATTAACAACAATGGCATTCTCAAGGGAACCAAGGAAACTGGAACAACCAAAACCACCAAGGAAATTGGAGCGGTGGTAACAACAATCAAAGCAATTGGAACAATAACAATAATCAAGGCAATTGGAATAATCAAGGCAATCAAATAAATTGGGGTGGCAACAATCAAGGATACTTTGGAGGAAACAACTTGGAACAATAATAACCAAGGGAATTGGGGTTCGGGCTTTCAAAGGCCCCCGATGTATCAACAACCAAGAAACCCGCCTCCTTATCCATCTCAAGGTTCTAGTTCTTCCAATAATGAGATGGGACGGATTTAAAATATGTTCAAATAAATGATGGAGAAAAATACCAACTCCGATGCTCAACTTGCCTCTCACAAAACTTTAATCCAAAATTTGGAGGTTCAATTAGGGAAAATCTCGCAAGCTTTAAACACTCGTCCTAAGGGGGCACAACCTAGTGATACGGTGGTGAATCCGAAGGGTGGGAACAATACGGGACATTCCATGGCCGTAACCACACAGAGTGGAAAAGGTGGGGAGGTAACAACCTCAAACCAAAGAAGAGTTGTGGATGATGATGTAGTGATTCAATAAGATGAAATTCCAAAAAATGTGGCTCAAGCTAATGAAGAAGTGAGAATTGATATTGATGAGAATGTGGAGGAGACACAAGAAGAAGTGAACCCGTCTAGGGAACACGTGATTGACATACCGGAACCGGTAGTGCCAAAGGCCAAGGAACCAATTCCTAGGCCTCCATACCCTCAAAGGCTCGCCAAGAAAAATAGTGAGAGCCAATTCAAGAAGTTTATTGACATGATGAAGATCTTATCCATTAATGTGTCGTTGGTTGAGGCGTTGGAACAAATGCCCGGTTATGCAAAGTTCAACAAAGAAAATATCAATGAATTGTGAGACTATCAAGATGACACATCAAGAGAGTGCTATTGTGCATTCAATTGCTCTGAAATTAGAAGATCCCGGTGCTTTCACAATCCCTTGCACTATTGGGAGCGCCGACTTTGCCAAAGCTCTATGTGATTTAGGGGCAAGTATCAACTTGATGACCTACTCGGTGTTCAAAACGTACGGAATTGGGCAACCAAGACCCACATATATGAGGTTGCAAATGGCGGATCAGACTATAAAGAGAACATTGGGTATTATTGATGATGTTTTAGTTCGTGTTGATAAGTTCATCCTTCTGGCGGACTTTGTGATTCTTTATTGTGAGGTGGACTATGAGGTGCCTATTATCTTGGGTAGACCTTTCCTTGCTACAGGGAAGGCCCTTGTTGATGTGGAAGTCGCTGAGCTCACCTTCTGGGTGGGCGATGAAAAGGTGGTTTTCCATGTGTGAAAATTGATGAGGCAACCGAATAGCAACAAAGTTTGTTCGTTTGTGGATTTAGTGACCGAAGATATTGTTGATGATTCTAGTGTCGTGATGAATGTTGATGATACCTTGGAAGTTGTATTGCTTAATCATGATGATGATGAGAAGGAAGGTTATGTGGAATGTGTAAATGCATTTCAAGGGATGGGGTCGTACACTTATGAACCCCAAAAATTGTCCTTAGATCTTGAGAACCAAAAGACTCCTCCAAAAAAGTCCTCAATCGAGGAGCCTCCAACTTTGGCGTTGAAGTCTTTGCCTCCATATCGCAGGTATGAGTTTCTTGGCCCATGTTATAATTTACCGGTTATTCTTTTCTCTTTCTTGACTAACGTGCATGTAGATTCTACTTTGGCGGTGCTCCAAAAGAGGAAGAAATCTATAGGGTAGACATTGGTGAATATTTGGGGTATAAGCCACGCCCCACCTTTTACATGCACAAGATTATTTTGGAGGAGGATTCCAAACCCTGCGTTGAACGTCAAAGAATATTAAATGAAGAAATGCAAGAGGTAGTGAAGAAGGAGATCATAAGATGGTTGGATGCCAGGGTTGTTTACCCCATTTTCGATAGCTCGTGGACCTCTCCGGTGCAATGTGTCCCAAAGAAAAAGAGCATGATTGTGGTAACAAATGATAAGAATGAGTTGATCCCTACAAGAACGGTCACCAGGTGGGGAGTGTGAATGGACTATAGCAAGCTCAACAAAGTCACTCGAAAAGATCATTTTCCGCTTCCATTTCTTGATCAAATGCTTGATAGGTTGGCGGGACGAGCTTTTTATTGTTTCCTTGATGGATATTCCGGCTACAATCAAATTCGTATTGCTTCTGAGGACCAAGAGAAGACTACATTCACTTGTCCCTATGGTACTTCCGCATTCTCGCGGATGCCATTTGGGTTATAAAAGGCACCGACAATTTTTCAACAGTGTATGATGGCCATTTTCACCGATATGGTGGAAGATCTTCTTGAGGTCTTCATGATGATTTTTTCATGGTGGGGAATTCTTTTGATTATTGCTTGAACAACTTGGACAAGTTATTATCAATATGTGAGGAAACAAGATTGGTTTTGAATTGGGAGAAATGCCACTTCATGGTCGAGGAAGGCATAGTCCTCGACCACAAAATNGAATAGTGGATATGCATCATCATTTGATTTACAAGCATATACAAGTATTTTTCATAATTTTTAAAGGCTTTAAATCAATTTGTTTATGCATTTTATTATATAAATATCTATTAATTACCTTAAAAATTATTTTATGATGATTTTATCATCTAAATTATTATTTACACCCATATTAGGTTTTAAATATTTTTACTACATTTGTTATAATTACATTTGTATTTTTAAGGCTAAATTGCACATTTTGCAATAATAGCCCATATGTACTTGTAATTACATTATTTATACGAAAAATAAATTTTTATATTTTTATAATACCAAATAATTTTTTTAAATTATTTTCATTCAAAACTAATATTTTTGTTATTTATTTATTATTTTTATAAATTATTTATTTATTAAAATTGGGTATTTAAAATGTGACCGTAATTCTGCAATTAATTTTAGACCTAAACTACCCAATTACCCCAAGCCCAGTACCCTTACCCATTTAATTAGACTTACCCATGATCAACGACTCATAAACATCCTCCCACTTTCCTTATATCCCCATCTCCCAAACCCTAACCCCATTTCCCCTAATCAGCCGCCTCTCTACTCCCCTCCTCTGAAGAACCCTAGCCCGCCGCCTCTCCAAAATCCTCCCTCAATCCCGTTCCTAATGGAATTTTCTTTCAATTTACTTACCATTTCGAAATATTTAAGTTATTTGTTGATTCTTTACGATATTACTTAGTACTTGCCTAAACATGGCAAGTACTCCACTTTGATTCTGTCCTAATTGATCTTCATATCTTGAATTTGGACGACACTAAGTCCAGACACGTTATTTTGTGCCTTGTGAGCCTGATTTGTTCATATCTTGCTGATTCATAATTAACCCTAAGGTTAGGGTTTACATATTCTCTTTTTATTCAAACCAAAATTGGTTCAAGCTTCTATTTTGAGTACTATCTTGTTTATATTCGCCTTATGATGTGAGAATCTGCCTATTTCTGTCAATTTCTTTTACTTGACCTAAATTAGGGTTTCAGAACCTTTTTAATCGAACCTTCGATTATGTGTTCTCTTTTGAATAATTTCCCGTCTATGTTCATTTTATGCAAATATGTGATTCTTTGCCTTTATTTTCTGCCGATTGTGTATTTTTACCTAAAACTAGGGTTTCAAATTTTTCTTCCTTACTGATTTAAGTGCTTTCCTTTTTAGTGTTTGAATTGATTATTTCCATATTTATGTGTTCAGTTCTTACACTATTTAAACCACTCCCCACCCCCCTTTGATGAAAAAAAAAGGGGTGGAAGTTTGAAAAATTCCTTAAGAACACTACAAAAACTAAGGCTTTTTGCTTTTCATTCTTCAATAAAAACTTGTTCTGTATTCTGATTTTTGGCCGGTTTAAATCCAAGGCCAGAAATTGTTAAGATTCTGCTTTGTTTGGTAATATTCACAATATCGTTGGATTTCCTTCTTCCTTGCTTCATCTTAACTGGTGAGTTATTAGATCTTTGCCGTTTCATTCTGATTTCTATTTATGTGGTACTTCAATTATACTATGTTATGCTATTACATTTTGTATTTTGAGACATGCTTAAATCTACTTTGAGCCTGTTAATTCGATCGTGCTTAACCCATATGTCACTAATAGTAATCTCTTGAAGTTTAAGTTTGTTATTTGAACATGTTCTCATATCTCCTGCTATAGAATAGTTAACTATGTATAGATGTATTCATTAATAGAATTACAAGTCTATCTATTGAATCTACTATAATGTGACCTGTTTGATCTTGTTTTCATCATATTTTCACACCTCTAATAACTTCCCTAATAAGTTTTTAGCCTGTCATGATGTATTGCTAATTGGTTTCTTCCTATGACACTCGTTTCTGCACTTAGCCTAATCTGGATCCTCTGTTATCACTATAAAGTTGTCTTATGACTTGCTTTGTTAGCATCTGATTAAGTTTATTTCCTGAAACTTGACTAAGTTTGCCTATGTTCAAGCATGTCTGCTGTTTGTTGTATTTGTGATTCTGTCCTTCAGTGGATCCCCTAATCCCATTCTACTCCCCTGGTCCTTCTGAATTCTTATTCTTAGCCGGCTGAAAGCCAAGGTTAGTTAGGTTTCTTCATTTGACCTCCCTAGTGTGAGCACTGCTCAGGGTTCATGTGAGACCCTTGTGAACTCTGACACACTAGGACCCTGGGTTCCGTATGCTTAGCTTTGATATATGTCCAATGAGTGAATCCCTGAACAACCGGCTATTTTGTATTTATGAGCATGAGATTTTGGAGTTGTTGTGATTTGAAGGCTTGGCCTGTCAAGGTGTATTTGGGCCTGCTGTAGGCTCCCTATAGTTATATCTATTTTTTAATTTACTACATTCAATTCTGGTCTGTAATAATTATTTGTAATTACTGTTTTGGGGTGTTAGTGAAATTGGGAAAGGGTACTTATTTTACATTTGCAATCAAGTTGGGTAGAAATCTTACCTATAGGTTTGATATTGTGATGCTAAATGTTGTATGTTAGAAATCATGCCTATAGGTACCTTATTATGGCCAGTCATCACATGCTAGCAGCCATGCACATAGGTTCAATGCTTAGTTCAATGCTGTTCTATTTTTGCTTGTTAGAGACCATGTCTATAGGAAATGGTATACTTAAATATATGTTCAAAATCCTGTTTTATATTGTTTTGTTCACGATTTATAGATATCATGTCTGTAGATCTAAAATTGGATTAATTTTTGAACGAATGCCTATAGGTTTGAATCAATTTAATTATCATTTTCGCTCGTTTATTCATAATTTTCCAAACATTGTGCGGTTACCCTCACTAGAAAGCATGCCTATTGGATTAAAACAAGTAATTTTGGATATGTTTCTATGATTTCCATTGTTTATTATCGCATAAAACGCCTAGATATCATGCTAGTAAGCTTAATCTCATTATGCTAAAAAACAGTAGGCAAACTTATGTAGGTTTTGGAAGTCGCACTAAGAAACTGGCTTTGCGTATGACCGTCTGCACATTGTGTTTAATATCACATAGAGATCTTGCCTATAGGATTCTACTATTAACTAACTAAAATCTGTCAAAATGTTAACCAGTTTGGCGTGCATTTGATGTCTAAATGCGGATGCTAACTTGACCCCATACTTGCTTCTATTCGAAAGTCCTAAACTATTTTTTGTATGTCGCTTAGTACTTTCGTGTTTGAGCAGCCTAAGTTAAGGTCTAGAACCACCCTAAAATAGAGGTCCAAATGCCTCCTGGACCATAGGCCTGGGACGGGTAGTGCACACATAGTATACGACTTAGAATTGACTAGAGCACTTTAGGTAAATAACTTAAAGATAGTAATCGAGTAGCAGTAGATGATAGTCTGTGTCCGCTGAATAATATGAGTAACACCCCGTCTTGAGGGAGTTACGAAGTATTATTTATGTTGCACGGGATGATCCTTTAGACTAAAAAACCTAGTACCCCCCATTTCTGTTTAAAGTAATTCTTTTGTTTGTACAAATTGCTTCTCTTCTCTTAGACTAATTCATATAATTCGAGTTCGGTCGGGACCCACTTATGTAGACCTCGAGGAGTGCCTAACACATTTTTCTCAAGGTAATTTGAGCCCTTACCTGATCTTTGGTGATGCAAACTGGTTAATCTAGAGTTATCTGCAAATAAGTTCCCTAGCGCACCTTAATCCGTTAGGTGGCGACTCTCTCTTTATAACCCTTCCTTTAAAAGAGTAGTCACATGTTGAAACCCAATTTTGCTAGAAAAATGGGCGCGACAACATGATGACTCTACTGGGGTTTCCTTAGGCTCTTACCATAATGAACTTAGTCTTTATGAATTAGTCTCTCTCGATAAGCGTGTCTTTATTATTTTGAACATCCCGCTCCCATTCTCCCTTTTATTTTCCACATGCACACCCCTTTCTTATTTTTCCCTTTATATGAACTTACATGCAATTCCTCGCTGAATCTGATCATAATATGCATCCCCTCCGTTATTTCCCAATCTTGTTCACTTGCTCCAATTTTTTTTTAAAATTTGTTATGTTTTTCCCAATCCCAACCCCTTTTATCGCTTTATTATAATTTTTCCATTATACAAACTAACTCCTTTCTTGTTTTTATTTCTTTTCTGTCTTTACATTTATTAAATACTGCATTTATCTATTCATCTTGCAAAATACTTGACAACGTGTTATTTTATTTTTGAATAATTACATGCTATACATCATATTCCACTCGTGCGCAAATAATACCATAACGACACTTGATGAGTGTCCGCGCTCTTCCTATATCACCCTTTTAAATTTGGAACGGATTATTTGCCGTAAAACTAGTCGATCAGCGGTGTTCGACGGTTTCGTGCCTTTCCCTCTCAAGTTGTCCACTTGAGGGTACCGGTCTAGACTCTTATAGAAAACCCCACTCTGATGTTAACTGTGCATGCATCTTGTCTGAACCTAGTACGGGTTAGAATGTTGTCCAAAGCCCATCGGTATTTCCATAATCCCAACAGGCACAATCATGATATGATCATTATTTGGAGAAAACGTGCCGATATGTTAATCATTAATGTGTAAACAGTCAAATCCGGAGAGGGAGAGGGCTAACTTTATTTGTTTTGCAGGAATGAGACACGAAGTCCCCAGGTTCGGCATGGTCCGGAGTATCTCATCTCTGTTGCTAGACTGGTGGGAAGATCTCTTGCCAAGAGAAAAAAACCATGTGAAAGAATTCTCGGAAATCTACCGTCTTTGCTGGACATTCAACCAAACAATGTACTAATCGAGGACGGTACTATGTTCTGGGATGAAAAGAGGGTTGTTGTCCGTTTTGGTAATATAGATATGACTCCCCTTCTTGAGGAAATAGGAGGCTTTTTTGGGCTTCCCTGGGATAGCCCTGGTCTATTGGTACCAGAAAATCGTACTTCTAGAGGGTTTGTGAAAATGATGGGTCTTAGGAATAATGACGAGTTAGTCTGCCTAAAGAAGTCTTACATACCTTTCGACTTCCTTTACGAGCGTTATGGGCACAACATATCCTACCGTATAGATCATGATGAGTTTGCCATCACTTCTCTAGGATGCACTCATCACCGGGTTTTCGTGTTCATCGTCTGTTTTCTAGGGATGATAGTATTCCCAATTAAAGGAGACAATATCCATACTCGTTTGTCTATGGTAACCAAGACCTTAATGGAAGAAATTAAGGGACAGACGTACACTATTGTCCCAATGATCGTGGTAGAGATATACCTATCCTTGGACCATTGCAAGAAGGGATTTAGGCATTTTGAGGGTTGTAATCTATTACTGCAAATATGGTTGTTGGAACATCTTCAAAGAGGAAGTAACGTCAAGAATTTCCGTGGAGACCATGGAATGACCACATAGATTTTCACCATACAAAAAGAATGACTTACATCCCAGACTGGTTTGCATAATCGGGAAACGCTGTGGATTGGGTACATTTCTTTAGAAATTTGACTGATGACAAGGTCCATTGGATATTCGAGTGGTTACCTACTAGAGAGTTCATCATCAGGTCAAGAAATGTTCCTCACTTAGTGATGATTGGGTTGAGGGGTATCTATCCTTATGCTCCTATAAGTGTCATGAGACAAGCTGGGAGAAAGCAAGTCACACCACGAGTTTCCAAGATGGTTCACTACAAAGCAGACTTTCAGGGTGATGCCATTCCATTCAAGTTGAGGCACAACACATGTGGCATCTGAAGATCATTGTGGAAAAGGATACCATCGCACCAGATCAGTACCACGCCGGTCATGTATATTTTTACCTATCATGGTTGGATGATGACATAGCGGGAGAAGTCAAGCCGGGGATTGATCGAGGAAACAGGGTCATAGACGACGCTGCTGAAGCACAAGTAAAATACAAGAGGTTGTGCAAAAGAATCTTTGAGTCTGAGGCTAGACATTTGGAACAACACAAGGTAGACATGGAATCAATTAATGAATGGAGAGGAATTGCTACAGAATCAACAGAAAGGTTGGAGTATTTAGAGCAGCGTATGATGGAGCTTGAAAGGAAGACGAGGAAAAGGATCGTGGATTGTCCGAATGCAGAGGGCAACGAAGGAGGACACCTAGCAAGGACGTATCTGTTGTTGGACATGCGCGGCCTGGGGAATCTGATCGATGGGGCTAAGAAGGCCAAGCTTGGAGAAGGTCCCTCCGGGACCAAGTAGATTAAAATTGTTGTTTACTTGTTTTTCTAGAGTCGATTTAGAATTTTATTGTAATAAGGAAAATGCCACTAGTAACTCTTTTTTATTATTGTTTTAAAGGTTTGATCTTTTTATTATATTAATGAAATGAGGCAATTGTTGGCACTAAGTTTCTCCAAATATATATGTCTCTAGGCCTACCTCGGGCACAATGAGGTCCCCAAATTAGGACACGAATTTATAATTCCGCAATACATGTTTAAATACTGCAAATATGCTTTCAAAATTCCCTACTGACTTGTGTACCTTTTTTGTTTTTCTTTGTTTTGATTATTCCCACCCCCTAAGGTTTGTTCGTGCATACTGGCATCATCAATATATCATACCAAATCCAGAGGTCCTTCACCTCCTCCTCCTCCAAGTGATCCTAAAAATAAGGGAAAAGCTAAGATGGATGACATGTGCGGTATCAGGAAAGACAACGCTATGCATGCAGAAAATGTTGAAACTTCAGATGGTCGGAGTACTTCGGAACAAAATGATTTGGTTCTATGGTTGGAGTAGAAAATATTGGAGTTACAACGGAAACTTGAGCAGGTCCGCAACTTGGAAAACCTCTCCCTCGCCTTAAATGTTCCAGATATCAACCAATATAACGCCCAAAACCCAGCACCTCCTCAAAGCACACTAAATGATCATCCACAAAATCCCACCGCACCTCATCAATATGCAACACCTCCCCAAAATCTTAATCCTCCGCCAGTACCAACTCCTCCTCAGCATCAACATCATCCAACCTAGTATCCACAAACCACCACCTACTATTCCCCTCAAAATACACCACATCTTACCCCCGATCTGCAGAACTCAAATAATGATCACAGCTACACCCAAACCTCTGGTATCCATCAAAACAACCCCAAAATCTACCTCACCCCACTAAACAAACCCCATACACACCAGAATTCGCCGAGAAGGGCCTGCACATTAAGAATATGGCATAAAAACTTAAGAAGCAAGTCGATTCCAAGGCGTTGAAGGGGGTAAAGGCATTGAGGGTTTGAACTATGAATATCTGTGTATTCAGCCGGACGTAGAACTGCCGGAGGGTTACAAACCTCCCAAGGTCGAGTTATTTGACGGAATAGGTGACCCAAAGGTGCATCTAAGGACATACTGTGACAAGCTCATAGGAGTTGGAAAGGATGAAAGGATTCGCATGAAATTATTCATGAGGAGCCTCACTGGAGACGCCCTATCTTGGTACGTCAGTCAAAATCCAAAGAAGTGGGTTAGCTGGGTAAGCATGGCATCGAATTTCATGGATCGGTTCAGGTTTAATACGGAGAATATACCAGATGTATTCTATATCCAGAATCTCAAAAAGACGCCAATAGAGACTTTCCGCGAGTATGCTACTCGGTGGAGATCGGAAGCTCCGAAAGTAAGGCCAGCATTGGAAGAAGAACAGATGAACAAGTTCTTTGTCCGGGCCAAGGATCCGCAATACTACGAAAGGTTAATGGTTATCAAAAATCACAAATTCTTCGATATCATCAAATTGGGGGAAAGGATTGAAGAAGGAATCAAGAGAGGAATGGTAACTAATTTCGAGGCATTACAGGCTATGAACAAAGTTTTTCGATCAAAGGGTATATCCAAAAAGAAGGAAGTAGGGCCCGTGATGGTGGCCCAAGGTTCAAAACCTCCTCTTACATATCAAACACCTCCACCTACATATCAGCCTTCACCTCCCTGATATCCGCAACCCGCCACTGCCTACCATGCTTATAACACCCAGCTAACATATTACCACTCACCGCCAACCTGCCAGAACTATCAGAAACCCAGACCAAAATTTGACCGCATGCCACCCAGACAATATACCCATATTGCTGAACCTATCGATCAGTTATACGAAAGGCTGAAAGTTGTTGGTTATGTGACTCCTATTCCCGTTTTTTCCATGAAAAACTCCTCACAATGGGGCAATCCAAATAAAACATGTGTCTACCACTCCGGCATGAAGGGTCATATCATTGATGAATGTCGCACTCTGAAAGATAAGATCCAGACACTAATTGATACCAAGGTCATACAAGCAAAGGAGGCTACACTTAACATCCGCAGGAATCCCCTCTCAGATCACAGGGGTGAGGGGGTGAACGTGATAGAGACTGACGAAGAATGGGACCTGGAATGGTCAATTGGGCTTATTCGAGAAGGGGATGACCCCAAGAAGCCTGAAGTCACTCTTACTCTTATTAAGGTACAAATACGACCACCAGTCAAAATTGAAGTATCCGCACCGACCCCATTCAAGGTGGAAGTAACAACACCTGCAGATGCACCTGCTCCGTTTGAAGTAGAAATGACCACACCTTTCACTGTGACGGTAGCACCCACACCATCTTTTAATTCAAAAGTCGTACCTTGGGACTATGTTGTAGAATCCAGGAGAAAAGGAAAAGAAAAAATAGAAGAAGCTGGTGCCGCACAAGGGATGACCATGACTAGTAGAGTTTACACACCTGAGCACTTAGGGGGAACAAGTAAAGAAGTTGATTCCAAGTAGCCCATCATTGAAACGGTCCCGGATGATCTTTGGAGAAAGGTGCAAGCAAGGGAATACTCTATAATGGACCATCTGAACAAAACCCATGCTCAGTCTATTCTATCATTACTGCAGAATTCTGAAGCATATAGGAACACCTTGATGAGGGTATTGAACGAATCTTACGTGCCGAATAATATCACTAGCAGAGAAATGGCTAACATGGTAGGACAAGTACTGGAGAGCCATAAAAACATTTTCCATGAAGACGAATTTCCACCAGAAGGGTTGAGCCACAATAGAGCGATGCATATCACGGTACAGTGCAAAGATAAGTTCATTGCCAAGGTTTTTATAGATGGAGGTTCCAGTCTCAACATCTGTGCATTTACGACTCTGAAGAGATTGGAGGATTGCATGAAATACAGGCAGGAACTATGAACGTAAAAGCATTCGACGGATCTCAAAGGGCCACGATCGGGGAAACCAATCTTTTCTTACAAATGGGCCCAACCTGGTTTGATGTCGAATTCCATGTACTCGACATATCCACCTCATACAACTTATTGTTGGAACGGCCTTGGATACACGTTGCTGGGGTTGTGGCTTCCACTTTGCACCAGGCTTTAAAGTTCCAATGGAACCATCAGGAGGTGATCATCCATGGAGACGGGAGTAATCCCATTTATACCAATCAAACTATTTCAGATGTGGAAAATAGAAGAAAATTGGACGGAGAGACTTATCATCGCATCGAGCGCATCAATACAATTGAGAAAGACAAGTGGTGGAGCAGCAAAATATAGATCATACTAGCATGGGCAGGGTATGAACCTGGTAAAGGGCTCGGGAAGAATCTCCAAGGTATTTCCAAACCAATACAACTAAAACATCATGGCACGACCTTTGGATTGGGATATCAGTACACCTGGCATGAGTATCAAAATTGGTCGCCATCATGGCGCGGTCCTTATTACCCATTTGAACAACCAATACCGCATCTGAGCCAATCCTTCCATCAGGCTGATATGATATGGGGATCCGAAGAGGATGAAGTGCTAGCTGGTTTGAGGAATTTATTTCTAGAAGAGCAAGACATGGGTTGCAGTGTAATAGTTGAGGAGGAGGAGGAGGAAGAAGGCCTCGTCATCCAGACAGTGGAGAAAGGAGCCGTCATCAGAAACTGGAAAGCCATACCATCAATGACTCGACGAGTCCCGGGGTAGCATGGCTTCTAGTGTCATCTATTTTGAAAACAATTCTTCTTGAGCATTTTTGTTTAAAACATTTTCCTTTTTTTTTCAGTATTTCATTTTGGAAAACATTGTTTGAGTCATTAAAAATTGCTTTTGTTTGACATTTTAATATTTATCAATGGCTTGATGTTTTATTATTACTATCTACCATATCTTTCTCTTTACAACATTACTATTTCTTATCTTGATGAATCAACGACTGTGGCATGTAATGAGATAACGCAACATAAGGATAGTGACTCGGAAGAGGTAGAAGGAGAAGATGTGATACCTGAAGAAATTGTCAGAGAAGTTGAGAATTTTGAAAATAAGCCTAAGTCCAACATGGACGAAACTGAGATAGTCAACTTGGGAGATTCCCCAACAGTAAAAGAGACTCGCATAAGCATTCACTTGTCACCATCAGAGAAGGAAGAGCACATTCATCTCCTGAAAGAGTATGAAGATATTTTCGCATGGTCGTATGACGATATGAACAGATTGAGCACATCCATAGTAGCTCAAAAGCTATCTACCTATCCAATGTGTCCACCAGTAAAGCAGAAACTCAGGAAGTTCAACCCATATATGAGTCTAAAAATCAAGGAAGAACTCACCAAGCAAATCAAAGCTAAGGTCCTCAGGATAGTTGAATATCCAACTTGGTTGGCCAACATTCTGCCGGTTTCGAAAAAAGATGGGAAGGTCAGGGTGTGTGTAGACTATCGGGATTTAAACAGAGCGAGTACCAAAGATGATTTCCCACTACCAAATATACACATACTGATCGACAATTGCGCCAAGCATGAACTCCAATCCTTTGTTGATTTTTTTGCAGGTTATCATCAGATTTGGATAGATGAAGAAGATGTAGAGAAAACAACTTTCATCATGCCATGGGGAGTGTACTGTTACAAAATGATGTCGTTTGGTTTAAAGAATGCTGAGGCCACCTACATGAGGGCCATGACAACCATTTTCCATGACATGATACACAAGGAGATAGAAGTATATGTTGACGACATCATCATTAAATCCAAGAAGGATGCAGATCACATAATAGATTTGAGAAAGTTCTTTGACCGGCTACGAAGGTATAATCTGAAACTGAATCCCGCAAAAAGAGCCTTTGGAGTTCCTACCGGAAAATTATTAGGGTTCATCGTCAGTCGCCGGTGGATTGAGTTAGAACCATCAAAGGTCAAGTCCATCCAGGACTTACCACTGCCAAATAAAAAAAAGGACGTGATGAGTTTCTTGGGACGTCTAAACTATATCAGCCGCGTCATAGCACAATAAACTGTAATATGTGAGCCGATTTTCAAAATGTTGAAGAAGGATGCCGCAACCAGTTGGACTGAAGATTTCCAAAAAGCTTTTGACAAAATCAAAGAATACTTGTCCACACCACCAGTCCTAGTTCCGCCAGAGCCTGGTAGACCACTATTACTCCATCTTTTCGTACTAGATGGTGATTTCGGTTGTGTCTTGTGACAACATGACGAGACAGGAAGAAAAGAACAAGGCATATATTATCTGAGAAAGAAGTTCACACCTTATGAAGCACAGTACTCTCTGCTGGAACGCACTTGCTGTGCCTTGACATGGATAGTCCAGAAGTTAAGGCACTACTTCTGTGGTTATACCACATATCTCATACCAAGGATGGATCCTTTAAAGTACATCTTCCAGAAGCCTATGCCTACAAGAAAGCTGGCCAAATGGCAAATATTGTTGAGTGAATTTGACATCATTTATGTAACTCAGAAGGCAGTCAAGGGACAGGCATTAGCAGATCATCTTGCGGAAAATCCTGTAGGAGGAGAATTCGAACCACTGAAAACGTATTTTCCTGATGAAGAAGTGTCATTCGTAGGAGAGTATATTGCTTAAACCTATGATGGGTGGAGAATGTTCTTCAACGGGGCTGCAAATTTCAAGGGAGTCGGTATCGAAGCCGTTTTGGTGTCAAAAATTTGTCAACATTACCCGGTGTTCGCAAAACTCAGGTTTCCATGCACCAATAATGCGGCAGAGTATGAAGCCTGCGTATTAGGGCTTAATTTGGTTGTCGACATGAATATCCAAGAATTACTGGTGATTGGTGATTCAGACCTGCTGGTACACCTGGTACAAGGAGAATGGGCTACAAAGAACACCAAGATACTATCATATCTGCATCACGTACAAGAGATGATGAAGAGATTCACGAAGATAGAGTTTCGGCATGTCCCTATAATCCAGAATGAATTCGCAGATGCACTGGCCACCTTGTCCTCCATGATACAACACACAGACAAGAATTTCATCGATCCCATTCCGGTAAGGATTCATAATCAATCGGCTTACTATGCTCATGTTGAAGAAGAAACAGATGGAAATCCATGGTTCCACGATATCAAGGAATATCTGGCAAAAGGAGAATACCTAGACATGCAAACCACACTCAAAAACGCATACTTCGGAGATTGTCTAACCAATTCTTCCAAAGCGGAGGAATTCTGTATAGAAGAACTCCAAATATAGGGCTATTATGGTGTGTTGACACCAAAGAAGCCTCCAAATTGTTTGAAGATATACACGATGGAACCTGCATCCCACATATGAATGGTTTCGTCTTAGCCAAGAAATTCTTAGAGCAGAAAACTTTTGGATGACTATGGAAACAGACTGCATCCGATATGTCCATAAATTTCATCAGTGCCAGATACATGTAGACATGATTAGGGTACCTACAAATGAACTCAATGCAACAAGTGCACCTTTGCCTTTTTCCGCCTAGGGAATGGATATCATTGGACCAATCGAGCCCGCCGCTTCAAACGGGCACAAGTTCATTCTAGTGGCCCTAGACTACTTCACAAAATGGGTTGTGTTACACCCCATGTTTTCATACGTTAAATTACGCCATAAGTAAATTGATGGAATGAGATATTACATCTCGCATTTTCGTATGTTAAAGTTTCTTCGTAAGTTAATAGACGTAAGTTCGGGAATGAGATTATTTTTAAGATTGTAAGCATTATGTTATTTCAAATAAGTGATGAGTAAATTCATGACGGAGAGAGAGTAAGAAAATCAAAAAAAAATGAGTTTCATCGAAGTTTGGCATTTTGGGGATAAAATACGGTCCGAGCTATAATACCCGATATTTATGGACTAGTACCATTCAAGATACCATATGACAGTGATAGTATGATGTATAAAGTATGTTAAAAATGAGTAGTATTTTAGTTAATTTGAGATGATTCTTAATTATGCGGGTAATTAATTAATTACCGGGTAGCGGGATACTACCTAATTGATTAGTGAATAAAGTTTAAATTCCCCAACAAAGGGATTACGTTGCAGCAAGCCACTTTCCAAATAAGTGACTCTTAGTCGATTTGGATTATGTGGCAACCTAACATGATAATTAAAAGACACCTCCATCTCACATTTTTAATAATAAGACTTGTAAAAGTAATTTGAATAAAAAGCCTTCATATCAGAACTTAGAAACACATCATTTTCTTGGATACAACACTTCGTTCTCTATATTGTTTATACATTCCTACAATCTGAGTGTTAACCATTCCTACATTCAAGAACGTTAGCCATACAAATCAGAATGTAGCCATTCTTCAAGTTTTCAACAAAAACTTCTTGCAACCAAGCGATTCCAATGAGAGTTATTAGCAACGTAAAATTTTGCAGTTTTAAAGGAGTACGGTGCAACCTTTTCCAAGAATATCATACGGATTTTTACCTACTCCAGGTATGTTAAGGTTATTCCTTATTTCCTTTTGGCATGATCCATACGATACTAACAAAATGAGCAAATGCACAATTTCCATAAACGAATCTATTCATAGAAATACTAGAGATGCTTATGTTCTTGATTCCCCATGTGTCATATTATTCTATCATCTGTTCATGGGTCTCAGAAAATACGTGTGTTGATAAAGTTTACTTCATGATATTAATCATAGGCATAACGGTGTTATGATGTTCCGAGAGATTTTGTTGACGTACTTCTCATGCATTGCATTCATTTATACATGTACATTTACCCATGACCAGATGGACTTATATACGCATATTTATATGTATGTATATGTATATGGGATATGGGAAAAGGTTACGGTGTTATATACGCGCCACCACCTAATCAGCTGGTATACGCTGATGATTTGCCCACAGTGACCGAGATGATATGATGTGATGCCCTCAGAAGATTGATGATGTTATGAACACCTGTACCTGTGCACGACATGATATTCATACGCATATACATGACACTATAAGTATTTCATGATTTAGAGAGTTATCTAGACTTACAGGTTGAGTCATTTACTCTATATTTCTTCTATGTTTGTTATGTACTTACTTATGTGCCTTACATACTCGGTACATTATTCGTACTGACGTCCCTTTTTCCCAGGGACACTGCATTTCATGTCCGCTTGTCCCGATAGACAGGTCGAGAGCCCTCCAAGTAGGCCATCAGCTCAGCGGAAGATGTTGGTCTACTCCATTTGCTTCAGCGTTGCTTGTTTGGTTAGTATGATTTCGCGTGTATTGTTTCGTATGGCGGGACTCTATCCCGACCTTTACAAAAATTATGTATTCTTAGAGGCTTGTAGACAGATGTCAGGTACATAAAAGATTGTATGGCCTTGTCGGCATATGTTCAGTATACGAGTGGTTATTTGGTCTTATAGGCCCGTACTTCATATGTATAAGTTTTTATTCCCTCATGCTTTACTCTGGTTCATTTACCTATAATAGAATAATATGAAAGATACGTTACGTTGGTACTCGGTTTAGTAAGTTACCAGGTGCCCGTCGCCGCCCATCGGTTTGGGTCGTGACAGGTTGAAGCTGCATCTTACAAAGCAGTAACCAAGAAAGGCGTCGCAGATTTCGTTAGGGACCGTATCGTTTGCTGATTCAGGGTTCCAGAATCCATCATCACTGATAATGTCGCCAATCTCAATAGTGACCTAATGAAAGTTATGTGCAAGACCTTAAAAATCAAGAACAAAAACTACACAGCATATCTACCCCAAATGAACGGAGTCGTGGAGGCTGCCAACAAGAATATTATGAAGATACTAAAGAAGATGGTAGAAAATCACAAGCAGTGGCACGAGAAGTTACCATTTTCCTTATTGGGATATCGTACCACAGTCTGTACGTCAACTGATGCAACTCCTTACTTATTGGTCTATAGTACTGAAGCTATTATTCCCGCCGAGGTAGAAATTCCTTCCTTAAGAATTATACAAGAAGCTGAACTCAGTGATGCAGAATGGATAAAGAATGAGCAATTAGCTCTCATTGACGGGAAAAGAATGAATGTAGTGTGTCATAGTCAGCTTTATCAGAACAGAATGTCCAGAGCTTTCAACAAAAGGGTCAAACCTAGACAGTTCACACCGGGACATCTGGTGCTGAAAAGAATCATTCCACATCAGGATGAAGCTAAAGGAAAATTCTCACCCAAATGGAAAGGACCCTACATGGTGCACAGAGTACTAACAGGAGGAGCACTCATACTCACAAAAAATGGATGGAGAAATTTGGCCAAATCCTATCAACTCAGATGCAGTCAAAAGATATTATGTTTAACTGTTTACATTTCTTCATATGATATAATACGCTTGACCAGATTCCTATTTAAGAGGGGATACGTAGGCAGCCCTGTGGGTTTGTTCACAATACAATAAAATTTTTATTTTCCCCATAACTAGAAACTGAGGCAGAATTTTGAGGAGGACCCACAAAATTTTGAAGCAAGTTCAGCCAACGGCACCGCGTGCAGAATAACCAGAGTTTCGTCTAGATAACTGGGGAAGAATTTTAAGGAGGTCCCTCAAAATTCTATGGCAAGAAGGTCGCAATGTCTCTAATAGTGTCGTAGTTACCAGTTTATCTAATTGATTTTTTTTTTTAAATTGCATATTACTATGTTTTAAATAATTATGCATGCATATTTTTTGAAAACATTATTTTTTGGCCAGATGCTACCCATGGTAACTCGAACAGAATTTCGATGCGGAGCAGAGCAAAGCAAGCAGACAAAGGCACGAAACAACCTCCCCTGCAAAACTCACAATTTTTCTTTGAATGCAGGAACAAGAGATACCGCCAGTATGTGCCCACCTTAGAATCAATGTCTTCACAACAACAATGCTACCCAACTCATATCCATCTAAGAAATACTCCGCTATCAATTGTTATCTATTCATTACATGAGACTAAGCATTGTCTCAAATCTTTGCATGAGGCTAATCCATGCCTCCTTAATTGCATAAGTCTAAGCACTGTCTTCCCATTGCATGAGACTAAGCACTGTCTCCATCTTGTATGAGGCTAAGCCCTGCCTCCTTAACTGCATAAGTCTAAGCTCTACCTTCCCCTTGCATGAGACAAAGAATTGTCTCAAATATTTGCACGAGACTAAGCCATGCCTCCTTAATTGCATAAGGCTAAGCTCTTCCTTCCCATTGCATGAGACTAAGTATTGTCTCAAATTTTTGCATGAGGCTAAGACTTGCCTCCATTGCATAAGGCTAAGAACTAATTTCCCATTGCATGAGACTAAGCATTGTCTCAACCTTGCATAAGGCTAAGCCCTGCCTCCTCAAATGCATAAGGCTAAGCACTGCCTTCCCATTGCATGAGACTAAGCATTGTCTCCAACTTTGCATGAGGCTAAGCCCTGCCTCCTCAACTGCATAAGGTTAAGCTCTGCCTTCCCTGCATGAGACTAAGAATTGTCTCCAATCTTGCACGAGACTAAGCATTGTCTCTCCTTGCATAACCACAAATGCTGCTATTCCAAAATCTTGCATTATTCTTTTCTCTCGGGGATAAGCTTTGTCTTGTTTCATCTCAAGCATCATGTCTCTGCATCTCATGGGCTGATACATAGCCAATTTGTCCGAAGGCGTCATAGTCCGAAGGCATTATCCTCATATCTAGGAGACACCATTCCATGGCCTGAGGATCTCTTAATACTGCACATCATTATTCAAAGACATCATGATTCAGAGGCATCATCCTCATGGCTCGAGAACATCATTTCATCGCCTGCGAATCCCCTATATCACAATTCATGTCCAGAGACGTCATGTTCTAAGGACATCATCCTCACCGTCCAAAGACAATCTCCATGGTCCAGAGCAAATTTGCATCATGTTTAAATTTATGCGATAATATATATGCGCGCATCGTATTTTGAATTTGCAGGTGATCTAGAAAGTAACCGTTCATACCTTTCAATTATTTCAAACGTAACCGAGCACCGTCTGTTACCCATGCCCATCTGATAACCATTCAATTATCCGTGACCATTCTCAGATACATCCATTCCCAATCCCGATTGGTCCTATCCAGAATATTTTGTCCGCTCTTACAACAACTCCATCGGTTTAGTCCACTGATCCAGAACTACACATGGCTTGATTCTTGTAAAATCAGGGATATGTAGGCAGCTCAGAGACCAGGGTGCAACCTATATTTTTCAAAACACCCCATTCGATCAAAAGCGGTCATCATTTCTTTACCCGGGAAGGATGACTGTTGATACCCAGTTTTTCCCTAATATATATATATATATATATATATATATATATATATGCATCATCATTTGATTTACAAGCATATACAAGTATTTTTCATAATTTTTAAAGGCTTTAAATCAATTTATTTCTGTATTTTATTATATAAATATCTGTTAATTACCATACAAATTATTTTTATGATGATTTTATCATCTAACTTATCATTTACACCCATATTATGTTTTAAATACTTTTAGTACATTTTTTATAACTACATTTGTATTCTTAAGGCTAAATTGCACATTTTACAATATAGTCCATATGTAGTTGTAATTACATTATTTATACGGAAAATAACTTTTTATATTTTCATAATATCAAATAATTTTTTTTAATCATTTGCATGCAAAAATAATATTTTTTTTATTTATCTATTATTTTTATAAATTATTTAATTTATATTGGGTATTTAAAATCTGGCCCTAATTCTACAATTAATTTCGGACCTAAACTACTCAATTACCCCAAGCCCAATACCCCTAGCCCAGTACCCTTACCAATTCAATTAAACCCGACGCAGCCCCACTCAAATCCCAGTCCTTGATAAAAAATGATCAACGACTCATAAACATCCCCCCACTTTCCTTATATCCCTGTCTCCCAAACCCTAACCCCATTTCCCCTAATCCGCCACCTCTCTACTCCCCTCTTCTAAAGAACCCTAGCCCGTCGCCTCTCCAAAATCCTCCCCCAATCCCATTCCTAATGGGATTTTCTTCCCATTTACTTACCATTTCGACATATTTCCTTTATTTGTTGATTCTTTACGATATTACTTAGTACTTGCCTAAACATGACAAGTACCCCACTTTTATTCCGTCCTAATCGATCTTCATCTCTTCAATCTGGACGACACTAAGTCCACACACGTTATTTTGTGCCTTAGGAGCCCGATTTGTTCGTATCTTGTTGATTCGTACTTAACCCTAAGGTTAAGGTTTACATATTCTCTTTTGATTCGAACCAAAACTGGTTCAAGCTTTGATTTTGAGTATTATCTTGTCTATATTCTCCTTATTATATGAGAATCTGCCTATTTCTGTCGATTTTTTTTACTTGCCCTAAATTACGGTTTCAGAACCTTTTTAATCGAACCTTCGATTATGTGTTCTCTTTTGAATAATTTCTCGTCTATGTTCATTTTATGCAAATATGTGATTCTTTGCCTTTATTTTCTGCCGATTTTGTGTATTTTTACCTAAAACTAGGGTTTCAAATTTTTCTTCCTTACTGATTTAAGTGCTTGCCTTTTTAGTGTTTTAATTAATTATTTTCATGTTTATGTGTTCAATTCTTACACTATTTAAACCCCTCCCACTCCCCTTTGATGAAAAAAAAAAGAAGGGGGGAAGTTCGAAAAATTCCTTAATGACACTACAAAAACTAAGGCTTTTTGCTTTTCATTTTTGAATAAAAACTTGTTCTGTATTCTGATTTCTGGCCGGCTGAAAGCTAAGGCCAGAAATTGTTAAGCTTCTGCTTTGTTTGGTAATATTCAGAATATTGTTGGGTTTCCTTCTTCCTTGCTTCATCTTAACTAGTGAGTTATTAGACCTTTGTCGTTTCATTCTGATTTCTGTTAATGTGGTACTTCAATTAGACTATGTTATGCTATTACATTTTGTAGTTTGGGACATGCTTAAATCTAATTTGAGCATGTTAATACGATCCTGCTTAACCCATATGTCACTAATAGTAATCTCTTGAAGTTTAAGACATGCTTAACGTATAGATGTATGCATCAATAGAATTAAAAGTCAGTTTGTTGAATCTACTATAATGTGACCTGTTTGATCTTGTTTTCATCATATTTTGATACCTCTAATAACTGCCCTAATTATTATTTAGCCTGTCATGATCTATTGCTAATTGGTTTCTTCCTATGACACTAGTTTCTGCACTTAGCCTAATCTGGATCCTCTGTTATCACTATAAATTTATCTTATGACTTGCCTTATTAGAATGTGATTGAGTTTATTTCCTGAAACTTGACTAAGTCTACCTAAGTTCAAGCATGTTTGTTGTTTGTTTGTATATGTGATTCTGTCCTTCAGTGGATCCCCTAATCCCATTCTACTCTCCTGGTTCTTCTGAATTCTTATTCTTAGCCGGCTCAAAGCCAAGGTTACTTAGGTTCCGTCCTTTGACCTCCCTAGTGTGAGCACTGATCAGGGTTCATGTGAGACCTTTGTGAACTCTGACACACTAATACCCTGGATTCTGTATGCTCAGCTTTGATATATGTCCAATGGGTGAATCCCTAAACAACTGGTTATTTTGTATTTATGAGCATGAGATTTTGGAGCTGTTGTGATTTGAAGGCTTGGCCTGTCCAGGTGTATTTGGGCCTGCTGTAGGCTCCTTATAGTTATATCTATTATGTAATTTACTACATTCAATTTTGGTCTGTAATAACTATTTTTAATAACAATTCTGGGGTGTTATTGAAATTGGGAAGGGGTTCTTATATTACATTTGCAGTAAAGTTGGGTAGGAATCCTGCATATAGGTTCGATACTGTGTTGCTAAATGTTGTATGTTAGAAATCATGCCTATAGGTACCTTATTATGGTCAGTCATCACATGCTAGCAGCCATTCCCATAGGTTCAGTGCTTGGTTCAATGATGTTCTATTTTTGCTTGTTTGAGACCATGACTATAGGAAATGGTATGATTCAATATATGTGCAAAATCTTGTTTTATACTATTCTGTTCATGATTTATAGAAATCATGTCTATAGGATCTAAAACTGGATTAATTGTGGAAAGCATACCTATAGGTTTGAATCAATTTAATTATCATTTCCACACGTTTATTCATAAGTTTCCAAACACTGTGCTGTTACCCTCACTAGAAAGCATGCTTATAGGTTTAAAACAAGTAACTGTGGATATGTTTCTGTGATTTCCACTGTTTATTATCGCATAAAAAGCCTAGATATCATGCTAGTAAGCTTAATCTCATTATGCTAAAAAAATAGTAGGCAAACTTATGTAGGTTTTGGCAATCGCACTAAGAAGCTGGAAATCGCACCAGTTTGGCGTGCATTTGATGTCTAAATGCGGAGGCTAACTTGAGCCCATACTTGCTTCTATTTGAAAGTCCTAAACTCTTTTTCGTATGTTGCTTAGTATTTTCTTTTTTGAGCAGCCTAAGTTAAGGTCTAGAACCACCCTGAAATAGAGGTCCAAATGCCTCCTAGACCATTGGCCTGGGACGGGTAGTGCACGCATAGGGTACGACTTTGAATTGACTAGAGCGCTTTAGGTAAACAATTTAAAGATAGTAATCGGGTAGCAGGAGATGATAGTATGTGCTCGCTGAATAATATCAGTAGCACCCCATCTTGAGGAAGTTACGAAGTATTATTTATGTTGCACGAGGTGATCCTTTAGGCTAAAAAACTTAGGACCCCCCATTTCTGTTTAAAGTAATTCTTTTGTTTGTCCAAATTGCTTCTCTTCTCTTAGACTAATTCATATAATTCGATTTCGGCTGGGATCCACCGTTGTGGACGTCGAGGAGTGCCTAACACCTTCTCCTCAAGGTAATTTGATCCCTTACGTGGTCTTTGGTGACGCAAATTGGTTAATCCAGAGTTATCTGCAAATAGGTTCCCTAACGCACCTTAATTTGTTAGGTGGAGACTCTCTCTTTTATAAACCTTCCTTTAAAAGAGTTGTCACATGTCAAAACCCGATTTTTCGAGAAAAGGGGGCACGACAGGTATTGAGGTCCACAAAGACAAAATTGAGGTGATCTCCAAACTCCCTCCCCTACATTCGTGAAGGGAGTGAGGAGCTTCTTGGGTCATGCAGGTTTCTATCGCCGATTCATCAAGGACTTTTCTAAGGTGGTAAAACCCTTGTGTGAACTTTTGGAGAAGGATTCCAAGTTCTATTTCAACGAGGATTGTATGAAGGCATTCGAATTTCTCAAGTTCAAGTTGACTACTACTCTTATTATCACCGCACCGGATTGGAGATTACCTTTTGAGCTCATGTGTGATGTAAGTAACGTGGAGGTTGGAGCGGTGTTAGGGCAACATATTAACAAAATCTTCCATCCGAACTACTATGCTAGTAAGACCATGAATGATGCCCAAGTCAACTACACAGTGACCTAAAAAGAGCTCCTTGCTATTGTTTTTGCTATGGAGAAGTTCCGCCCGTACTTGATGGGTACAAAGGTGATTGTTCACACCGACCATGTGGTGCTTCGATATTTGATGAGCAAGAAAGATTCTAAAGAAAGACTAATGCGGTGGGTGCTTCTTTTTCAAGAGTTTGATCTAGAGATTCAAGACCACAAGGGTAGTGAAAACCAAGTGGCGGACTACTTGTCTCGTTTGGAGGAGGAAGGGAGGCCACATGGCGGCCTTGAGATAAATGATTCATTCCCGACGAGCAACTCCTAGCCATTTCAATGACCGAGATGCCATGGTTCACGGACATAGCCAGTTATCTTGTGAGTGGCATTGTACCGAATGAGTTCTAGTCAAACCAAAGGAAGAAGCTCAAACGAGATTGCCTTCACTATTATTGGGGTGAACCGCATCTCTTCCGGATTTGTACCGATGGTGTGATTCGACGATTTGTACCAGAGGAAGAACAAGTGGAAATTCTTGACGCTTGCCACTCCTCACCATATGGTGGTCACCATGGTGGAGTTAGAACGACAACAAAAGTTTTGAGTGTTGGATTCTATTGGCCTACTCTTTACAAGGACGCTAGCGATCTCATTAAGCATTGTGATGAATGTCAAAGGGTCGGTGGGATTTCTAAGAAAAATGAGATGCCCCTCACCACCATCTTGGAGATTGAAATTTTTGATGTGTGGGGCATTTATTTCATGGGTCCGCTCGTGAGCTCTTGTGGGAAAACTTACATACTGGTAGCTGTGGATTATGTGTCAAGGTGGGTTGAAGCCGTGGCTTTCCCCAACAATGAAGCTCGAAGTGTGGTGGCATTTTTTAAAAAGAACATCTTCACGAGGTTTGGTACTCCAAGGGAAATTATTAGTAATGGGGGATCACACTTTTGCAACAAAGCTTTTGATACCTTTACTTACAAAGTATGGTGTTACGCACAAAGTGTCGACCCTCTATCATCCTCAAGCAAGCGGGCAAGTTGAAGTCTCCAACCGGGAGATCAAGAGTATTTTGTTAAAGACTGTGAATGCCATCCGGACGGATTGGTCAAATAAACTTGATGATGCTCTTTGGGATTATAGGACGACTTAGGTTAGTGTTTGGGAAAGCTTGTCATCTATCTGTGTAACTTGAGCACAAGGCTATGTGGGCATTGAAGAAGTTTAATCTTGAATGGAATGTCGCCGCCAACTTAAGGGTTGCACAATTGAATGAGCTTGATGAATTCTGGTTCCGTGCATATTCAAGTTCGTCCTTATACAAGGACAAGATGCAGTACCTCCATGACAAGTACATCCGAAACAAAGAGTTCAAAGAAGGTGATCTTGTGCAATTGTTCAATTCTCGGTTGCGGATTTTTTCGGGAAAGTTGAAGTCCAAGTGGAGTGGTCCATTTGAAGTTATGCATGTGACACCCTTTGGTGCATTAGATTTGAAGAACAAAAATGATGAAGTGTTTAGAGTCAATGGTCACCGGGTGAAACATTATCTTGTCAAGGTTGATGATGGCCATGTTGTGGCATTGATTCATTTCAAGTGACTGATGGTAACCTACGCCGTGCTGCGACGTTAAATCGGGCGCTTCTTGGGATGCAACCCATGTTTCTTTTCATTTTTCATTTTCTTCATTTTTAGATAGGTTTTGTATTGAGCTAATTGGTTTTGAAGTGATTTGAAGGAATGAATGAGCATTGCAAGGGCTGAGATTGAAAAGTTGGCTAAGTGTTGAAAAAGTGCGGACCGCACAATAATGATTGCAACCGTAGAGAAGACTCTACGGCAGGGCAATTCTTTGTGCGGCCGCACAACTAGAAACCCAAATATGTGAAGTCTCTGAAGTTTGGAGTTGCAGAGAATAAGCCAATATGCGTCCGCACACAAAATGTGCGGACCGCACAAATTTCTCCGGCCGCACTCACTTTTGTGCGGACCGCAGAATCACAGCCAAGGTTCAGGTAAAGAGTGCGGCCCGCACTCAGCTCACTTTTTGATCGACTTGGTCAACCTATAAATAGGGCTTTTGAACAATATTCACACTTTACACTCTTTGATCTTTTAGCCCTAAGAAAATACTGTACACTGAAAAACACTTCACAATCCACACTCACAATCAATTCATCAAGTCTAGATTCTCACCTACATTCCTTCATCACTGGTATGTTCAATCCGTGTTAGATGTTTGTCCATTTTTCTTAATTTTTATTTTCTTTGATTAGTTTAGTTATTTTTAGGCCTAAAAATGTCAAATCTTCTTCAAAAGTGCTTAAAATCATGTGGGTAGTTTCATATATGTTCATTGGGGATTGGGTAGAGCGTTAATCATGTTGATTTGTGCATACCACGTCTAATTTGTAAAAAATTGCATGAACCATAAAGTCACTGCCATATGTGTTTAAATTGCATGGCTGCACACAAATTTGTACGGTCCACAGACCAGTTGATTAGGGAAATCTGTGCTTGAAAAGTGAGGACCGCACTCAAAATTATGCGATCCGTAGAAAATATTGTGCGGCCGCATTTTTGAACTTCAAAAAACCAGTGTCTCAGGTTGGATTTGTGCGGCCGCACTCAAAATTATGTGGTACGTACTTCAAGATGTGTGGCAACACTCACAATTATGCGTTCCGCATTTTAGGGTGTGTGATCTCACTTTAAAATTGTGCAGTCCGCACATGATAGCCTGCAGCCGCACTCAAAATTATGTGGTTCGCACTGTATCCTTTGTAGACTCATTTCCTACAACTATTATGCAAATGTTTTAACTATTTTGAACTCCAACTGACTTATGTGACTTGTGTTGCAGACAATGGTCCATTCAAGAGGTAGAGGTGAGCCCTTCCGAGGTAGAGGAAAGGGCACTCACCTACTGGGAGTGCAATCTAAACCAATCACCAAAAAGCCAACCACTAGGAGAGGTAGGGCCACAGAGCCCTCTGAATCTAGTTCCTATAACCCGTCTAGGGAAGCCTCCGAGGTTCAATAAATGGAGGTTCAGCCTGAGGCCCAGTCCCAACCACCACAACCCAATCTGCTACAGCAAGTTATTCTGAGGGTTCCTATGCTGGAAGCCAGGGTTCAGATCCCTCCTCTACACTTACTCCTTGGGCACCAGTGGCAATTGATGATGATGATGATGTCCTTGATGATAGTAGAGGAGGGGACACTCGAGTGGGCGGCCTATAGAGGTCGAAGAATAAGGAAATATGGGAGGATCAGTTTGTGAGCTTGACGACCTTCACAAGGTTCCGGGAGTTGTGGCCCTAGAGATCGCTCACACTTGAGTGATATTTATTAATTAAGGATTTGGATGTTCACAATCCAAATGTCCTTAGACAGTTCCGGGAGCGAAAGGGGTGGAAGTGGTTCACCCACATTGTCATAGATGCAAATGAGCACTTGGTTCAGGAGTTCTATGCCAACGTGGCTCACATAAAGAAGGGTACCAAGATAACAAAGGTGAGAAATTTGAAAGTGAAGTTCGAATCGTTCTCTTTGAACACTTACGTGGGCTTTGAAGAGGTAGAGGCAGTCCAGTTTTGGAAAAGCTTGCTATGGGTGATGCAGCTCGCCCGTGCCTAGCTGAGATGTTGGCCGCTCAAGGACCACCACCACCATGGATCACAGAAGGAGTTCCTATCCTCCGGGCCACCCTCAACTTTGAAGCTAAAGGGTGGCAGACCTTTGTGTGCAGCTCTATTGATCCGAGTTTGAATGAGAACAATATCCCACTTCCCCGATCAGTTCTGGTGGCTTCTGTTATGACTGGGTACTCATGTCAACCAATATCACCTTAGCTTTCCAAAAAGGTGAAAGATCCTACCTTTATCCAAACACCCTCACAGAGTATTTCAACGATGCAAAGGTGGAGCCGAGACCATATAATACAAAATTAAGGGCCAAGAAGCCCTTATCATAATACCATTTGCAAGGTGCAAACAACCCAAAGTTCAAGGGTAAGGTCACTACCACCGTCCGTCAGTCTGACGAGCCATCGGTGGTGGGTTCAGAGTCTGTTGGTGAGCCATATACAGCTCTTATGCCTTCCACAGCAGCCAGTTCTTCAACCGGGACAGTCAACATGCCACCACCTTCATCTTCTAGGCCATTAGTTTCAGTACCAGTGCCCGCCTCATCCACTTATCCACTCACTGCTCTGAGTCTACCAAACTTTGGTGAGCCTCAACAACTGGATGCAGACAGCCACCTCTAAGCTATATGATATATCCAGTACTATTACAGCTCAATCCTCTACTCCAACAGCACCACAGATCCCTCTGTCAGTGGAGGAAACATTGAAGAAGATTCTGGAGAACCAGAAGACTATTATGGATACAATGGTGACTCACGGGGGAGCTATTGAGGTGTTTGCCAAGCAGGTGAAGAAAATGAGGAAATTACAGGCTTCAAAGAAATCAGTAGAGAGTTTGAGAAAAGAGGTGACGAAGATAGAAGCAGTGGGTGATTTTCCATTTGACCTACTGATGGAGACATATCCAGCAATACCAGCAGACCCAACAACACTATCAGCACCATCAGTAGAGGCACCAGCTGGCCAGTCTAACGAGCCTGATCTTGCTGGTCCCACTGCTAAGGAGATGCTTCAGATGCTCACCAACCCTGTTGTCCCTCAGCCAGATGATGATGGATACAGTTGGAGGAGACCAAAGGTGGTGATGTTGTTAGTCAACCTGAGACCACATAGGGAGTTTTCTTTCCTCTCTACCCTCCTTTACTTTGATTTTGCTAAGCATTGAGGACAATGCTTCTTCCTATTCGGGGGATTGGTCTATTTTTATGACATTTGATTACATTTGACCTGTAATAACCTTAATACTCTTTTTCTTTTATTTTTATTTTGTCCTTCATTATGTATATATTCATCCCTCTTGTAAATATTCTATTCCCCTCGGTTTGTATATTCATTTGCCTTACTTTCAGTAGTTTATTTCATAACTTCTTCATTTTGTTTTCTTAATAGTATAGCTTCTTAGTTACTTTAATATCTTCTTTTTATGTTTAAGTGAACAATAAGCCTTTGAATTTCTTAATGCACGGTTCTTTCCAAAGGTGGGTTTTGTGTGAACCGGGTGGCTCTTCCCAATGATGGATGGCGTGACAACCTTCTTAAGGGATCAAGTCATTTTTTGATGTTTAGGTAGAAACAAGTAGTATTAATGAATAAATAAGGCTCAAGCATGCTTCACTTGGTACCAACACACTTAACTACGCGCTTGTGGTTAAAAACAAGTTTTTTGGAAAGAAATAGCTCTAGTTAGTGACCTTGTGACTCTTGTGTTGACTTAGACAATCATCGGGTGGTTTAATTGAACCATTAGCGATTTTCAATCTTGAATGTGGTTGTTGTGGGCCCTCAACTCTATTATCTTTAACAATCCGGTTGTGTGAGAGGTGAGGTATTTTGTTACAAGTCCAAGTACCCATGTGAATGGTCTAGAACTTGCCCCGAATGTGTTTCTAGGCAAAAAGTCTAAGATAGCTTGGCTTAAGAAGTGATTGTAGGCTTTCCTTGACCCATTTTGAAACCTTCCATGGCCCAAAAATGATATCATCCTTAGTAAACCCTTTTGATCCTAAAGCCTTTTTATTCGATAACCACGTTACAAGCATTTACCCGTTTTATAGTGACTCTCTCTTGGCACCCGAACTTTCTTTAGCACTCATGTGAAACAAATGGCAAAAACATAAGTTTGGGGGAGAGATGAGGAGTTTAAATATGGTATCAAGGAACAAAAAGAGAAAATAAATGAACAAGAGGAAAGGCAAAGAAAAAGAAAGGAAGAACAAAAGAAAAACACAAAAAGAAAGTGAATAATGTGAAAGGGTTGAAAAGATGCAAAAGAAAGAAAAAGTGCAAAGCATGGAGAAAAAAAAGAAAGAAAGTATGAATATCATGACCAAGAAAGAGTGATGTCAAGTATCTCTAATCCCCCTAAGGGAAAATAAAATGACTCAAAGAGTCGGGAAAGTAAGAGCCAAAAAGAGAAAATGAAGTGCTAAAGGAAAGATGAACCAATTCCATTCCGATAATTCCCTCCTTAGTCCAAAAGCCTTCATTACATGACGAAAAATCCCTACGTGATTTCAAGCCGAGTAAACTTACATTAGTTGTGATCTACATGAGGGGCGAGTATATGGTACTTAGAGCCGGTCTTGTGACAATCTTTTGAGACTGATGAGCAAATCTTTCTCGATTCATTGAATTAAGTTCTTAATTCGTGAGTGAGATGAGCTTCCGGAGAGTGTAGGAGGAGGAGTTTGGGATCCACAGTGACCTGCATGAAAGTGTGAGCTTCCTTGATGAACAAAGTCAACCCTTGATGCTCAAGCGTCATATTGGAGCTATTTGTGCATTAACATTCAAATCATAGGCTTGTTAATGATTCATGAGTGTGTGGGTAATTTTTGGTTCCAATTGATGTGTGTTTGATCCAACTTAGGCCAGCTGAAATAGCTCTTTCTCTAGTGGAGGTGGGAATTGCCTTAATTGCTTGAGGACAAGCAAAAGCTTAAGTTTGGGAGAGTTGATAAGTAGGAATTTTGACTACTTATTTGCTCTCTTTACTTGCGTTTTAGCTAAAAAAATACTTAAAGGAATTCCCAAGAACTAACGAAATGTGCTTTCTTGCAGGAATATTGGGAAATGAGCCAAAGAAATGAAAATCAACTCAATAAGGAGTAAAATTGGACAAGGACCAAAACAAGGAAAAATGGACCAAAGTGCGGACCGCTCAATATTGTATGCGGCCGCAGACTCTGAAGAGGCACTAACAGATTTCCTTAACAAAGTGCGGACCGCACAATTATTGTGCGGCCCCAGAAGACAAGAATCAGAGAGATGTGTTAATGAGGCTTGAAGAAGTTCGGACCGCACTATATTGTGCGGCCGCAGAACGTTCAAAGTGCGGCCGCACTCATAAATGTGCGGTCCGAAGAAAGTGACCCAGTCCAACCCAAGATCAAGAGTGCGACTGCACTCAGAAATGTGCGGTCTGCACAATCAGAGAAAGTGCGGCCGCACCCCATATTTATGAAGCCGCAGAAAGCCACCCTATCAAGTCAACCTCCGTAGGGGTAATTTTGTCAGATAATTTTAGTTGGGTATAAATAGATCTTTTTATCATTTTTAGGTTAAGTTTTGTGCACCTGAGAATAGACAGCCGTTTTTCTTTACTGTATAGGGTAACTTTGTAATAGTTTAACATTTTAACATTAGATTTTCTTCCCTCAATCATCTATTATGAATTTTATTTTAGTTTCTTCTTTAATTTCTTCATTTTCTATGAGTTGCTAAACCCTTAGCTAGGGTTGTGACCCAACCCTAGTATGGGTACTTAATGGGTGATTGATTTAGGGCTTATTTATGATCGGATATATGATATTTAGCCTAGTTCTTGTTTGAATTTGAGAATTGATGGTTGCAAACACTGATTGATGTCTAATTGACTTAGTCTCTACTTGAGAAAGTGAGACTAAGTCTAGGAAAACTTGGCTAACAAGAAATTGGGGTGAACTCAAGAAATTGATAGCCCCAATTAAAGGGTCGAATCTAGAGATAGTAAGACCCGACTTGAGAAATTATCACTCGTTTCGTGAAATACCCATTTGGACTTGAGAAAGACAAATTGGGAAAATCACTCAAACTACCGAGAGATATAGAGTGTGTAATCGTGTGTGATTTCTATACTGTATCACGACCAACCAAACATGCCCTAAAGATCTAAATCCGTTAGGTAACCAACTAGGCGGAAGTTACAACCCTAGATTTTTTATAAACTGAATAACATAAAAACCAAAAACATTATCTCTTAGCTTTACAAGTACAAGCATTAACATACAAACTAGAAGTAGAAAAGAAACAACTGAATATGTGGAAGTGCAATCTTGGGCACGTCATACACTAGACTAGATATATATACCTGATTCCACATAAAGCTCTCTGTGGAATCGACCCCGACTCGCGTTGGGCGACATCAACAACTTTTTCCAAATTTATTTAGAGTATTTCTAGAATTTAGTGTGATATAAATAGTACACTAAATGTGGATAGTTGAAGAGACTAAAGGCGTTATAAATTTTTTGTAGACTTTAGTGTGTTTTAAAAAGTGTAATAAAGGATAGATAACCAAAAGATTCAAGCCATTATTTAGCTAATTCATGTAAACGAAAATAAGTGGAAAATATCAAAACAATGACAAAAAGATAAATGGAATTCCTAGGCTAAGATATGTGCCACATAATCTCTTTCATTCCCTCCTTTATATATATATATAGAGAGAGAGAGAGAGATTATGAGGGGACAACAAAGCTAGTTAGAGAATTCTATTAGGACTCTCAAGTTTAGATAACATATGATTATAGATAATTATCTCTTTGCACAATCCTTATGTAATTAATATATGTAAAGACGATTATAAATATAAATAGAGAGCTCCACAATCAGTGAGACTTTCATAAATCTCTTCATGGTATCATATTAGCTCTAACAATCCTGCTTTCTTTCCCGCAATTAGCTGATGTCACTGCAGCAATTTTCTAATTCTCTGTTGCCTCACTCTTCTATTACTAATGGATTCATCGAGATATGACTCTTTCACACCCACACTATCAACAGTTGCGACCACCATCATTCCAATAACATCCCCTAGCATCGTTCCTAGTCCATAATTTTCCCTCCTACTTTTCCGAGTTTAAGTGCTGGTATTGTTACTAGGAAATCTTTATTATCGTCAGTTTAGGCTGGTCACGAACCAACGGCCGCATCTTCTTTTTATTCAACAATTTCTCTTGTTGTTCCCAATATCACAAATTTGGTGACAATCAAACTATGTTCTATCGAGAACTACCTCACATGGAGAACACAATTCATGTCTCTCTTTCTTTCTCATGAACTTCTTGGATTTGTTGATGGCTCCATACCTCCTACAAACCCTATCTTATGTGACGCATCTGGATCACAACAACCTAATCCTTTTTACCGTACTTGGTTTCAGGTTGATCAATGTGTTCGTTATTTGTTATTCAAAACACTATCTCGTGAATTTCTAATTGATGTTCTTATCTTACCCACATCACGAGATATATAACTCTCTCTCAATCGTCACTACATGGATGCTAGTCAGGATAAGTCTATAGTATTGAAACGACAACTTACTACTATACTCAAGTCTGATTCGATGAGCATCGATCAGTATCTTCGTGATGCCAAATAAATTGTTGATTCCTTTATAGTGATAAATTGTATTGTTTCTAATCAAGATTTCATTGATCATGTTCTTCTTGGTTTGGGTAAAGAATATGACACTTTAGTTAGACTAATCACCCACCTTCCTGGTAAATTGACTCTCGAGGAGTTATGCACCAAACTTTACTTCATGAACAACGTTTGCGACGCTTCAAGGAGCTTGATTCACCTCAAGTCTTTGCTACTCATATTCCACAAAAATTTTCTTCTTCTCGGCCTATTTATCATGGTGCCCGTGGTCAAGGACGATTTTCCTCTTCTAAAGGTCGAGAAAGAGGCGGAAAAAGGATGTGGTTCATATGGTTGAGGTGGTCAAGGGAAGCAACTAACTTCGAACAACCATTTTATGTGCATCGGCAATAGATAACCTCTGTCAGGTATTGGTGGTACTCCTTATGTTTTATATACTTCATAGTCTGTAAGTGTTTCACCATATATAAGAATCTTTGGTCCGCAACATATCCCTATTTTATGTCAAATTTGTGGATCCCCTGGTGACACTGCTTTACAGTAATCGTTTCAACCATGCCTTTGTTGCTAATGATCTTCCCAAGTCTTTTGCAAAAATGTCTATTGGTGAAACAAATGTTGTAATTTGGTAATGTGAATCTGTTGCGGCTGCTCATATGACTCCATCCGAAGGTAACTTTTTGCATAAATATCCTTATAATGACTTTGTTCTTGTGTTGGTTGGGAATGGAACGTTGCTTGATATTACTAATATTGGATAAACGAAAATACCAACTTCATCACCTCCTCTTCACTTGAGTTTCATGTTTTATGTTCCTCTGCTTTGTTATAATTTAATCTATGTCAAAAAGTTATGTAAAGGTAATGATGGTACTGTGAATTTTGACTCTAATTCTGTTTATGTTAAGGACAAAGTCTCGGATCAAACTCCTTCAATCTTCCAGTAAGGGAGATGTTTATCCTTTTTCTTCTCAGTCTAAGGCGTCCCTCCATCAAATATTTGTTGTTGTTTTAGTGATGTTTGGCATCGTTGTTTGGGACATAGTAGAGCTCAACTTTTATCTAGTCTTAGGAGCAAAAATGTCATTAGTTTGCTTAATTCATTTTCTAATAATTGTGTCTCTTGTCTTCTAGGAAAATCACAACATTTACCATTTACTTTAGTTGAACATCACAATACTACTCATTTGGACATTATTCATTCCGATATTTGGAGTTCTCCAGTTTCCTCAAATTTGGGATTTTAATATTATGTAATTTTTGTTGATGAGTTTTCTAGATTCACTTGGCTTTTTCATATGAAATGTAAATTTGAGGGTTTTAAGCATTTTTGTTCATTCCAAAAGCTGGTGGACAATATTTTTAATACCAAAATTAAAGCTTTTCAGAGTGATGGAGGTGGTAAATTTGATAAAAAGGACATGCTCTCACATTTTTCTAATTGTGTGGTATTATGTTTCATAAATCTTGTCGGGATACTCCACAACAAAATGGGATGGCTGAGCGAAAACATCGTTTCTTGAGATAGTGTGTACTATACTTATTGAATCTTGTTTACCACCTTAATTTTGGGTTGATGCAGTCTTTTATGCGGTCTACACTATAAATAGATTACCTACTCCTCTCTTGTAAGGACTCTCTCCCTTTGAAAAACTTTTTCACTCACCCTCAGATTATAATTTTCTCAAGGTAGTTGGGTGTGAATGCTTTCCAAATTTATCCGCTAGACTGACAAATAAGCTTATGCCTCGCTCTATCCATTGCATTTTCTTAGTCTATGCTTCCAATTACAAGGTCTAGTGCTTAAACCCCAAAACATGCCGTATCTACATCTCTCGTCATGTAAGTTTCCATGAGTTAGTTTTTCCATATCTCGAGTTATGTCATGTCCATGATACCTCTTTTCAATCTCTTTCTAATGATCCTCTCATCGTCATATCACCCTTATATTCTTCCTATCAATTAGTTCGCCATGCCTCTCCTACTAACACCTCTCATACTTTCTATACTTCTCTTAGTTCCCCTTCTTTAGGTTCTCAAGATCTCTATAGGAATTCCACTTCCAGCAACTCTGATCTTAATTCCTCTCAGGATCCTCATCTAAATTCACTACTCCTGAATTACCCTCTTCTACCTCAATGTCTACTCATCATTCATCTGTCTCTACATCTACTACTGTCTCTCATCCTATGCAAACTCGTTCAAAGTCTGGTATTTATAAACCTAAAAAGATTCTTTCATTGAGTGCTAATATACATATCAGTGAACCTTCATGTTTCTCTCAATCTGTGAAACATCCCAAGTAGCAACAAGCCATGGCCGATTAATGCGCTATTAAAAAATTAAATTTGGGTGTTTGTTCCCTATAACCCAAACATTAGCTTGGTAGGTTGTAAATGGATTTATCACATTCAGTAAAATTTGGATGGGTCTATTGAGCGATACAGGGCTCATCTTGTAGCACAAGGTTTTCATCAGCAACCTGGCATTGACTATTATGAGACTTTTAGTCATATTTTTCGTGCAACTATTGTTCGCATTATGCTTTCTCTTGATGTTTCTCATTCATGGTATATTTGTCAATTAGATGTTAAAAATTTATTTTTACACGGTGTGCTTAATGATGAGATTTTTATGAAGCAACATTTTGCTGCATTCATCCATATTATCCTCATCATGTTTGAAAACTCACCAAAGCTATTTATGGTTTAAAAAAGGCTTAAAGTGCTTGGTTTCACATGTTTAGTAAATTTCTTCTTGCTCATGGTTTTGTTTGCACCAAATCTGACTCTTCTATGTTCATTCTTCGGATCAACTCGAGTGTTCTTATTCTGTTACTATATGTTGATGAAATAATTCTCATTGGTAGTGACAAAACTCTTCTTGATCACTGTATTAGACTTTCACGTCAATTTGCAATGAAGGATTTAGGTGAGCTCCATTATTTCCTTGGAGTCCAAGTTGTTCGTACTTCTCATGGTCTTCACTTGTCTCTGTTAATTAGAAGTTTCAATTAAAAAAATAATATATTACATTTGGTGTAGGGTCTCAAGAAATATACTAAAGGGATGCAAGAAACAATACCAATCAGGAACAGATCAAGGGAAAAATCAATGATTAGCAACGCAAAAGAAAGAAGTAGCGGAGATCCAGCAAGAACAGTCAATCAAAGATTGACGGAAGCTAATAAGGAAAAGAATCAGCGGTGGAAAAGGAAGAAACAACGGAGATCCGGCAAGGATAATCAATTAGAAATTGACGGAAGCTATAACTGGAAGGTCCTAATAAAAGGGAAACGCAATCGCTGAAAATCAATGAAGCCAAAAATCAAGGGATCCAACGGATATGACTGAAGTACCACAAAGATATTCCCAACTGATGGAAATCTCGTCAAGACCATAAATCAAGGAAGATTAACGGGAACTTAACCTTATTCTTGAAAAGAATCAATTTATGATTCCTTTAAAGGATCAACTCTCTTGGGTTTGAAATCTCTCAAGATTCTTGAAGGCCTCATGAAAATTATATATATGCAGACGTTCCAGACGTGAAACGGATATACTTTGATCGAACCATCTACCCTCTTTTTATTATACTCCAAACAAGCATTGTAGTTCTTTTAGATCTGCTGTGTAATTAGGGAGAGAAGAAAGAGAGATAAACACTAGTGAGGCATTGTATCAAGAAAAGAAAAGAGACATAGAGACTAAGCTATTGGTGTAAAGCTACACCATATATTCTGTACTCAAGAAATATCGATCACTGAAAGAGGACACCCTTGCAAGCTAAGGGGACTGGACTAGGATTCATATTGAATCCAAACCAGTATAAAAATTCTGGTGTCTTTATTTCCTGCATTTACTATTATCCTGCTCTTATTTCTAGTCGACTAATTGGTAAACTAGTCAACTACTTATAGAAGTTTTTAAAATAAGTAATTCACTCCCCCTCTTGTATTTTCAGTCTCAATGGAAGTATATTTCTGATTTATTACTTAAGTTCCACATGCATACCAGTAAACATGTCCGCACTCCTATTGTTTCATGTACTTCTCTCTCTCTTATGGATGGTGAGTTACTATTAGATCCTAGTGACTATCAAAGCATAGTTTGTGCCCTCAAGGATTTGACTATGACACGTCTAGATATTGCCGACGCTGTAAATGTTGTCTCTCGTTTTATACATGCACCCCGTACTTCTCACTTGCATTCTACAAAGCGTATTTGCAGGGAATCACCCGTGGATTTTTTCTTAGTTCGGCCTCATCTACTTTCACGATGGTTGCCTATTTTGATTCTGATTGGGCTGGATGTCCATATAGTCGGTGCTCTACTACTAGATTTTCTGTGTTTTTTGGTTCAAATCTTATTTCTTGGCATGCAAAAATGCATCCAATAGTTTCTAAATCTTCTATAGAGGCTGAGTATAGGGTCGTTGCATACGTTGTTGCTGAGATGTCCTTGATTGGTCATATTCTCTGTGAACTTAGCATTTCCTCCGTGATCCAGTTCGTGTATGTTAGCTTTACTTACATGACTGGCAATCCTATTCCATGACCGCTCCGATCATATTGATGTTGACTTTCACTTTGTTCGTGACAAATTTGATCAGGGAATCTTGTGGTTTAATATGTGCCCACTCGTTTGCAGCTTGTTGGGATCCTTACAAAGGAATTTTCATCTTTTCAATTATGTTTTTTGCGTGACAATCTGTCTATCATGTATGCAAGTCCAGATTGAGGGGGCGTATTAGGACTCTCAAGTCTAAATAACTTAGGATTGTAGATGTTTATCTCTTTTGTAGAGTCCTTATGTAATTAATCTATTTAAAGACGATTATAAATACGAATAGAGAGCTCCACAATTAGTGAGCCTTTCATTGAACATGATTTTGGAAAATCCTCACCTCATAAGTTAACTTTAGGGTTGAGTTAGGCCCAAAGTCCATTTAACATGGTATCAAAGCTTGGCCCATTCTAATTATTGTTACCGATGTTGGGCCCTCCTTTATGTTATCCACGATCCAGTTTGAAGGCCTGGGAGTGGGGGGGAGAGGGAGGGAGTGTTGAGTTGTCCTGCATCGGTGGGATTTGAGATCTTTGGTCTCCTTATATGGTCTCGGACAATCCTCATATGATAAGCTCGCTTTTGGGATTGAGTTAGGACCAAACTCCATTTAACAAATTCAACATATGATTTGCACAATAGCTGTAGGGCGAGTCCCTAGCATTTTGCGTTAGGCGTATTCAAGGCGCAAAATGGGGTACTTGGAGCGTAAGCCTCATGAAACTAAACCCCCTATGTGAGCCTCTGGCGTTTTAATAGTGCCACGCCCGACGAGTCCCAAAAAGACCTTTTAAAACAGAGGATAAAAGTACTTGAAGTCAATAACAAGTAGTAGTTGATCTGTTCTGCAAAATTTATATTATAATAATCAAAAAACCATTGTAGCTATATATTTACAAACAATAAATTATATATTTAAAAGTACCTTTACATGAAAAAACTGAACGGTTGAAATGTTACAGAGGAAGTTAAGGATTTTGTTTCAAAAGCATTACGTTGTGAATTACAAATTATATTAGAGATAAAATAATAGTAGATATTTTGATTAAATCAGAATTAATTATAAGTCAACTATGACTTTAGATTAATTTTATCTTAAGACTTCAAACACCCACTTAGTGATGTAGTTACGCATGAGATATTTCATTCATAAATTTTCCAGCCAGTGCTACTAATAAGCAAAAGTTGCAAAGTTAAATTGTATTTTTTTCGACTATCTAGATGTGAGATAATGTAAAATTGTATGACCATGGAGGCTTATGGTGAGATAGATAGGATTCTTTCATATTTAAAAAGGTTTTTAATTCAAGCCTTAAGAATGAAAAAACTTTTATGGAAACGCTTCGTTCTCTTTTTATACATCACAAATTTATATTAGTCCGGAGCTCCAATACACATATTGGAATCATTTTTTTTTTAAAAAGTAAAAATATGTGAAAACCCCACTCCCTTTTGCAACATGCCTTTAAAAGGGGATGGCAAACACAATGGGGTTGAACACAAAGCTTGACGAAATAAACTCTCTCCACCATGGATGTTGAGAAAGTCTTCCACATGACAGGAGGAGTTGGAGAACCTAGCTATTTCCGAAATTCTTCACTCCAGGTCTCTCTTGCATCACATGATAAATATTAGAAGTGTTAGAAATGATAGCTATACTGCCTATTTTATATACCGTCTATTAATGTATTGTGTATAGAATTTAAACTTTTAATTATGCAGAAGAAGGCATCTGATATGGTGAAGCATATAATTCTGGAGACGGTGGAAGAAGTTTATGTCGCAACAAAGCCCAAAAGCATAGGGATAGCTGACTTAGGTTGTTCCTCAGGACCTAATACCTTGTCAAACCTCAAAGATATGTTGGATAAAATCGAAAGTAGCAGCCGCAACAAGCTTAAGCAACCGGCACCGGAGTTCCGTGTTTTTCTGAACGACCTTCCGACGAATGACTTCAACGCTATCTTTCAGGCCTTGCCAGAGTTTTATCAATTGTTGAAGCAGAAAAGAAATGGTCATGAAAATGGAGGCACTTCAAATATATATATAGCTGCTTATCCTGGCTCATTTTATGGAAGACTCTTTCCAGATCATTCCTTGCACTTTATCTATTCCTCTTATAGCTTGCATTGGCTTTCAAGGGTTAGTCTCTTCAATTAATTCTCAACAATTTTATAAGTTTGTTCAATGTGTATTTTTGAGTTATCAATTTTTGGACTTAAGTTATATACATTGGAAACATTTACATTATAAGTGTACATTATGCGTTCAAAATAAATATAAATAAGTAAAGCTTTTTTTTTTCTAACAATCTAACCTTTTTAATAAAATGATCATACATTTCAAGATAATATCAGAATAGGCATATGTCCTAAGTTCGAGGCACTGAGCAATGAAAACAAATTAGGCCCGTGCTTGGCCTATGAAGAAGAATCGGGCTAGCAAAAATGTGTCTCTAATAATTTAAGCTAGTAGTGACATATTTACTATCTATTCTAAGTAAGTAATTAATCATTGTTTATTGAATGAAGTTATCTGAAATTACATTGTAATTGACGTGATTATATTAATATTTCTTAAATTAATGCTCATAAAGTTTAAACTTCTTTTTTCTCTCAGGTTCCACCAAGATTATATGATGAACAGGGCAATTCCTTGAATAAAAACAGCATATACATATCAGAACATAGTCCTTCTGAGGTTTCCAAAGTTTACTTTGACCAGTTTGAGGAGGACTTCTCATTGTTCCTCCATTCGCGGTCGGATGAGTTGGTTAGTGGAGGAAAGATGGTGCTGATTTTATTAGGTAGGGAAGGTTTTAATCACGTTGATAGAGGAAATGCTTTCTTCTGGAAAATCCTCTATCAAGCATTAACGAATTTAATTAGTAAGGTACGTATTTAATTCGTTGGTCATTAACAAAATATTTAGTCTATATACTTTCATTTTATCTTGTACGTTGCGCGAAGAGACTTGTACAGGTGATGTGCCAATAAAAGTGCACGTAAAATTGGCAATAAAAATAAGACTTATATATCACACAGTACTTTAATTTATGCGCCACTCACTTTACTTTCCAACGAATATAGTATGAAGACTAAAATCTGGACGAGTAATTAGCACTAAATATACTTTTTTTAATATTCTAATTATTATTTGTCATTATGTTTAGGGAGAAGTGGAAAAGGAAAAGCTTGAGTCTTATGATGTACATTTTTATGCACCATGTAAGGAAGAAATAGAAGCAGCAGTAAAGGTAAATGGGTGCTTTGAAGTGGAACGGCTGGAAACATTTGAAATAGAGAAAGCAATTGCAAAAGGTATGAGCTACGGAACAACGGTGGCTATGACAGTTAGGTCTATCCAAGAATCAATGGTGGCTCACCATTTTGGAGAAGCAATTATTGAGGACTTGTTTCAGGAATATGGTAGATTAGTAGATGAAGAGATGGCAAAGGAGGAAATTAGGCCAATCACTTTTCTCCTCGTTCTTCGAAAACCATAACAAATTAAATGATATATAATGTCACGACAAATAGTTGTGTTTGACGATGATAGTTGTCTTGTTTGTGGATGATCTAGTTTTTCCTTCATGTTGGTCAAGGGTACAAAACCAAGATCAGAGATCTCGTATTCTTCCCATCTGTTTGCCCTAGCTTACCGTACGTCCTTGAGAAGAAAAAAAAACCTCTCCACTAAAAAAAGAAAAAAAGGGAGACACCTCTAGAGGAAACTGTTCTAATTTTTTTTACATGAATTTGTAATCAATTTATTTATGGTGAAGTAAAAATTTACATGTTTGAAAATCACATAAAGTGTGATAAATTACAGTTTCTTACAAATAGATACCTTTAAATGTTTAAAAGACTGATAATAAGATGAGGTAAAAGATACTGCTTAATTAACAAGATGAGAGGATTCGAGGTGAATCTCTCTAGCTCTTGTCTCTTCTCTAGGAGCCTATTATTTATTTTTAAACATTTCCCAGTGATCTGGGGGTAATTGTATTTATGAGAAAGATTACACGAGGGGGCTTGACCTTACCTGAAAAGATACAACACAAGCTAAGCCTTTCTTTTTTTTTGGTAATAAATATGAATATTACCATAACAATATAAATGCTTTACATCCTAAGAGCATCAAGTGTATTAGCTCGTCCCAGTACCGCAAGACCTCAAAAAACAAAACCTTCTAAATACAAATTCCATCCACTATAAAAGAAAGGACAAAATCAATTGAAACACAACCTAACTAATCTTTGTATCAACAATGGACATTGTTTAGCTCTTCTAGATTCTACTTATATGGTCATTCTATCCGCGAGCTCCTTATAAATTTGCCCAACACAGAATTTCAAGTTCAGGTTGATTTGTCTAAAAATTCTCCAATTCCTCGCTTGCCAAGTATGGTATACTATTGCTCCTAGGATTATTGTTGCAACTTCCTTCCTGAATTGCTTCCAATGCCTCCTTCTAATCCACTGTAGTATCTCTGGTATTTCCATATCTGGTAATCTGATGTCTGCCCAACTAGCCAGTGCATCTCTCATATTTTTCACCCAACAACAATCCCCAAATAGATGTTGTTGTGTCTCTAAGACTCCCAAATTACACATGTAGCACTCAGCATCTCCTGTGATAGGAATGTGCAGTTGTAACAGTCTTCCCTTCGTTTGCATTTTTTGTTGATTTTGTATCCATAACACAAATCTATGCCTAGGTAGCATCATCCTATTCCATACCAAATTCAATTCCCAGCATCTTGACATATGCCCTAACATGACATTGTAACTAATTAAACTAATTAAATAAGAAGATAAAGGGCAAATTCTAGTTAACTATAATAAATTCTAGATCTGATGTTTGAATATTTCAGTGATATGAGACCCTGTCTAGATTAATAAATATCAAGTAAATATCCAATGATTGTCAATGAATATGGGGATAAAAGCATGCAACAAATGTGACAAATGACAATAAATATAATAAGAAGGAATATGTCACCCAAACGTTGAATGAGTTGGATGATTCCTTCTTCTGACAACAACGTGTGACATTAAACTATGAAGATGGATAAAGTGTTTTTGGATCTTGTGAGTGGAAAGGTAGAGTAAACAATGAAATCAAACATGGGAGACAAGACAAGCTTTGGTATATATTCTTGATAGTCAACTTATTCCAATAACGTTCTTATAAGAAAAGTGAAGATCCCCTTTTTGTTCCCTATCTCCCACTATTTCTAAAGGATATTCCTAGGAAACCCTAAAAAGTACAATTAAGGGAATATTCTTTCGTAATTCAAAGTCTATTTTAACCATTGTTACTACTCGTTCTCTAATCGACCTTGGTCCTTCTCTCTCACTTATCGACTCCTCGCAACTAGGACTTGCTCGACCTCGGCCACAGCTCGTCCATTTACATATGTTAAGTCCAGCCTGATTTTGACCCATACAGTTAGTCCCTCCGCTTATTGAGGTCTTCCTCTTGGATGACCTCAATGAGCGGACTTTGTCTGCAGCCGGTCAGAAGAAATTCCGACGTGACGACTGCGCAGAAATGATCGATGTCGAACTGGTAACATGCCGTCACAAGGGTCACGATCAGCGCGGCTGGCGTAGGATGATGTCATGGCCACGCGCGTCATTATTACGCGTCTTCCCAATGCACTGCGTCATTTCTAGAGCCTCTTCTGCTTCAATTTTAGTGCCACTGACGGTTCCTTTCCCTGATTCAGGCACCACAATCGCTTATATATAGAGGAAGGGGAATTTCCAAATGAATCTTTCGCATCTCCTACTCCATTTCTGCATTCTGCTTATTCTTATTCTTCTTCTTCAATCCTTGCTTCATATTTTCCTTTTACTTCTCATCTCTAGCTTCCTATTTCCTCTTCTGTCAATACTCTTTCTTTCCAAGCCTATCGTATACGCGCTACTGAATAAAAATACCAACTCGACTCACGATTCTGATATAGTCTCTGATGCTACCCCATTGTCGGTGGCCATGTCTTCTAGCGACGACGAGCCCATGGTTGTGGAAGATGAAAGTTTTCCCACCGTGGAGGAGGTTATCCTACGCAACCCCACCTCTAGGAACGACTTCTCAAAAGAGACCGTTCGAGACTCGGAGTTGGTGTTGTCCGAGAGGGGGTCGAAGTAGATTTCATCCCTCAGATCTAAATACCGCATCCCCGCTCATATTGATATAGTTCCGGTGGGGGACGACGTGATACAGGTCCATCGGCCCGGGTACTGCGCGTTCTATGCCTATCCGTTCTTGGTAAGCTATAATCTTCCCCTTCTTCCACTAGCGGAGGAATTCTGTCATTTTTACGGAGTTTGCCCGACGCATCTCTCCCCTTACCTTTTATAAAATTTTCCTCATGTTGACGAAATTTGCGGAGTTGGTCAGCTTAAGTCTCCGTTTGTCACCTTCTGCACCTTTTCGCACTGAGCTTCTACAGAGGTACAATGATTCATCTTCGCCACCGTGGAACCAAAGGGTTGGTGGCGGGGATGGAAGACAAGGCGAACCGCCGATTTTGGTTCAGCTACTTCTACATCAAAATCAAGCATGTGGTGGCAAACCTGTGCAGATTCCCTGAGCAATGGAACTTCAATCGTAAGTCTTTGTTACTGTTTGAAGTATGCTTAGTCACCCTTCTTCGTCTGTGTGTGTGTGTATGTGTTTAACTTATTTTCCTTCTATAGCTGAGAGACATCCACCTCCCCTGGTTACCGACATCAGCGACTGGGTAGCCCGCGTCCTGCCTCACACTGTGGGGATTCGTGATTGGGCGTCCTTCAATAAGCAGTTTGGTACCAAGCCTTTGACCAGTAAGTCGGATGTTAGTTTTGCAACCATTTCGTCTTCATAATAGCTTGTCGCTCTTTGACATGGTTTTCTTTTTGTGTCAGGTCGTCGATATTCTAAGAAGACGAAGACTCCCGTCCCCGCATCCCCCGAGGCAGTCGTCTCGGCTAGAATGCAATCTGTATTGGCCGAGTCCGTACGAAGTGATCAAACTTTAACTCCTCCATTGGGTGACTCCGGCCCACAGGCGACTATCATGTCGGTTGAGACCTCTGCTCACCCTGTTATGCACCTGATTGATGAGTCGTCTCCCGGCGAGGAGGAGGCGGCACCGCTAAAAAGACGGAGAGTAGAGACTGGCAGGGTCAGCGCTGCCAATGTCGCGCCTGAGAGGATGATTGTTTTGGATGCAGAGTCAGTGCAACCACAGGGCATTGAGGCTGCTCCCACGCTGGAGATCTCCACATAGGAGAGGCCGACAAAGGCGGAAGGGGACTGCACGGGGGAGGAACATGCACGAACAACCAAAGTCGGCTCGTCATCAGCAGACGGGAGAGGTAAAACTGTCCTTGTGGAAGATGATGGGTCGGGATCCGACGTTGACCCCGAGGAGGTGCGAGCCTTTGAAGAAAGGTTCACCCGAGTTGAAATAAGGACAGAGGGACCTAACCGGAACATAGTCATCCCCGTAGATTATAACCTTTTGGTTAACTCAGAATGGGTGGTTCCGGCCTTCGCTCCTTTGTGCGCATATTCTAAGAATAAGACATTATAGAAGCTTAAGGATGCGGACCTATCACTGGGCATCTCCGGCATGGCCCTGCGAGTAAGTTTACTTTCCCCGTTTTAAGTTAATTCACTTATTTTCTGTCGTTTGCCACTGTTGACCCGTCTTCTTTTGTATGTCAGACCCTCATTTTGGAGATTGAGCATGATCGACGGGAAGAGAAAAGGATGGCCCTCTACAATAAGATGGAATCCAAGTACAGAGAGTATCGTTCTAAGCACCGAACGCTGGTCAACATACTTGGCGAAGACGGCTAATTTCAGACGCTTCGTGATGAGCTGAAGTAGAAAGATGTGGTGTTGAGGGAGAAGGATGGGGAGATGATGAGGACCATTGGTAGGTGCAGCGTGCTTGAGGGGACATTGAGAGCTAAAGAAGACGAGCTCGAGGTGATCAAGGGAGTGATGGCCCAGAATGATGACCTTCAGGCTCAGGTGGCGTCCTTAAGGGTCGAGCTCGAGCAGGGCGAAGCTAGGGCCATCGGCTTGAGGAGCGAGTTGACCACCAAAGTTGAGGAGTTGGAATGGGTTGAGAGGGCCAGGATGGATACCGTGGTGAAGGCGGATACACTGGGGGATACTCTCCGCGTCTGCAGGTCCAAGTGGGTTAGTGAGGCAGAGACTTCGGCGCTCAAAAGCGAGGCTTGAAGAGCGGATAGGTGGTTTGGAGGCGTATGTCAAAATTGAACGAGCAGATTGCTTCCCTACAAGCCGAGAAGGCGTAATAGCAGGCCCAGCCATATACTTCTCGTACTTCTGTCGATCCCATTGTGTCATGGGATTTGTATGAAAAGTGGGTTCACGCTAAGGCCCAACTTGATATATACAGGGCTTTCATGACGGCCGGGAAGGTTTTTGAGGCGGAGTTCGAGGACGCTTGCGTCAAGGCATGTGCTGCTCGCGGCGCCTGTGGTTATGACCCTAGTACGCTCGTCATGGACGATGAAGAAGATGACTTAGATGGTATTGCCTTCGATCCTTGGTACGATGATGAGTATGTCGGCCACGTTGATGATGGCAGGGACGATGTGGTGTGAAGTCTTTGTACTTGGTCTTTGTTTGTTTTTGTGTTTTGTTGTTTTTTTGTGGGGGCGTCTTTCAAGCCCTTTGTAAGATGTTTTGGAATGGAATGATTGGAATGGAACAGTTTATTTTTTGTTGTGTATTTTCGGCTCTTTTTGCTTTTCTATGAATGTCTCCCTCTGTAAAAGTCCCCGACTTTCAGTTGGTCAAATGTAAGTCGATTCGAACGAGGTCGAATGTAAGTTGATTCGAACGAGGTCGAATGCGGACTTTGAAAAAGGATTTGAGCGAGGTCGAATATAAGTTTATTCGAACGAGGTCGAATGTAAGTTGATTCGAACGAGGTCGAATGTAAGTTGATTTGAACGATATCGAATGTAAATCGATTCGAACGATAACGAATGTAAGTCGATTCAAACGATGTCGAATGCGAACTTTAAAAAATGATTCGAGCGAGGTCGAATATAAGTTAATTCGAACGAGGTCGAATGTAAGTCGATTCGGAAGATGTCGAATGCAGACTTTGAAAAATGATTCGAGCGAGGTCGAATATAAGTTGATTCGAACGAGGTCGAATGTAAGTTGATTTGAACGATATCGAATGTAAGATGATTCGAATGATATCGAATGTAAGTCGATTCGAACGATATCGAATGTAAGTCGATTCAAACGATGTCGAATGCGGACTTTTGAAAAATGATTTGAGCGAGGTCGAATATAAGTTAATTCGAACGAGGTCGAATGTAAGTTAATTCGAATGCTGTCGAATGTAAGACGATTCGAACGATGTCGAATGCGAACTTTGAAAAATGATTGGAGCGAGGTCGAATATAAGTTAATTCGAACGAGGTCGAATGTAAGTTGATTCGAACAATGTCGAACGTAATTCGATTCGAACGATGTCGAATGCGGACTTTGAAAAATGATTCGAGCGAGGTCGAATATACATTTCCTGCATTGGCGTGATGTGTAAACTTGGTGGAGTCATGTAATAATATCGTATGTAGATTTGTTTATTCATTCATTGGAGAGTTTTACATGTTTCTGCTCAGTTCGTACATACATTTGATGAACTTAACACTTGAACTTCAAGATGCCCTCTTCGCCGCCTCGTTAAAAACCTCCCCGAGAAAACCCAATTGGGACAAAACTCGGGTGAGGGAAAAAGAGTACGACTTGGAGGACGTCCATCTTCAGAAGTTGAAGTATTTGAGGTGGGCGACGTTCCAATTGTTTGCCTGTAGTTTTCCCTCCATTGTTTCTAGTTGAAATGACCATTTGTTTGCCGCCTCCATGATTTTGTATGGGTCGTCCCAATTGGTTCCCAGTTTACCTTCCTATGGGTCTTTGTTTGCTTGTGTTTTGGCTTTGAGTACATAGCCCTCGACCTTGAGCGGCCTGACTTTGGCTTTTTTGTTTTAGTACTGTTCTGCTTGCTGTTTTTGAGCTATCATTCTTATGTAGGCCATGTCTCTCCGCTCGTCGGCTTCGTCGAGGTCTTGCATTCTGCTCTCATCGTTACATGGGCACTCTCGTTGGAGTATCTCAAACTTGGTTCACCGACTTCGACCGGTATTACTGCATCAGTCTCATAGACTAGTTAATATGGCGTTTCTCCTCTACTTATTTTTGGCGTGGTATGGTATGCCCATCGAACTTGTAGTAGTTCCGGCCACAATCCTTTGGCGTTCTCAAGCTTTTTTTTCATGATGTTCAATATTGTTTTGTTGGAGGATTCTGCCTAACCGTTGCTTGTAGGATGATATGGCGTGGAGTGTATTCTTTTGATGCGCCATTTATCGAAGAATCCAGCGGTCTTTTTCCAGTGAACTGGGGTCCATTGTCACAACTGATTTCTTTGAGGAAGCCGAAGCGGCATATGATGTTTCTCCATATGAATGTGATAACTTCTTGTTCGCGTATTTGGACGAATGCACCTGCTTCTACCCTCTTGGAAAATGGTCAATTAAAATCAAAAGAAATCGTACATTACCTCGTCCCGTTAGAAGGGGTCAGACAATGTCTATTCCCCATTTGATGAAAGGCCAAGGCGAGGTGATTGAGTGAAAGTGCTCGCCCGCTTGGTGAATCATGGGGGCGTATGTTTGGCATTGCTCGCACTTTCTAATGAAGTCGGCGGCCTCCTTTTTCATGGTGGTCCAGTAGTAACCTTCTCGTATGAGGAATCTAATGAGGGGTCGATTTTCGGTGTGGGCTCCACAGTGGCCTTCGTGGACTTTTTCGAGGACGCGTCTCGTTTAATTTGATCCTAGGCATTTTGCCAGGGGACTGCCAAACGTTCTTTTTTATAAGTCACTGTCGATGATATTGTATCTAGCCGCTTGCATTCGAAGCTTCTTGGCTTCTTATTTGTTGGATGGGAGCACTCCATCTTGCAAGTATGATATAATACGATTGCGCCAGTCCCAAGTCATGTTTATAGTGCGTACCTCAATTTTGTTTATTGACGAATGGAGGAAAGTGACCACATTCTATTTTCTGTTTATGTTCTTGGTAGCCGCTGCCAGTTTGGCGAGGCCTTCTGCCTCGATGTTCTGTGCCCGAGGTATCTGTTCGAGTTGGCATTCGTTGAACTTGGGCAGTAGCTTGCAAATCTCGGCCTAATATTTTTGCAGCCTTTGTTCTTTGCGTTGGAAAGTCCCTGTGATTTGATTAACGATGGGTTGTGAGTCACGTTGGAGGATGACCCGCCGTGCTCCATATTTGAGAGCTAGTTTCAGTCCTGCAATTACAGCCTCATACTCGGCCACATTGTTAGTCATATCAAGACACCGTATGGACTGGCGGATGAATTCGCCGGTCGGGACCTCGAGTACGAGTCCTAGTCCATATACGGACGCGTTGGAGGCTCCATCGGTGTACAGAACCCATAGGTTGGGTAACTTGGGGGAAGTACTGGAGGCTTCCCGTTCGACGTCAAGCATTACTTTGGCGTTGAAGTCGGCGACGAAGTCGACGAGTACTTGCGACTCTATCATTGTTCGTTATGTTATATCGTGTTCTATTAACTCGATGGTCCACTTATCAAACCTACCCCACAGCTCGGGATTATGTAGGATGCTTCTTAGGGGAAAGATCGTGACCACCGAGATGGGATGGCATTGGAAATAAGGTCTAAGCTTTCGTTAAGCTATGACTAATGCAAGGGCCAGCTTTTCGAGGTGGGGATACCTCGTTTTGGCTCGACCATAGTTTTGCTAATGTAGTAGATTGGAGATTGCGTACCTTTGTTTTCACAGACCAAGACTGCGCTTACTGCAACGTCGGATACGGCCATGTAGATTAGTAGACGCTCAACGGGTTCTACCTTGGCGAGCAGCGGGGGCGAGGACAAGTATGCCTTTAGTTCTCTTAGGGAATTGACACACTCGAAATTCCACTGGATTTTGTTGTCCTTCTTGATTACGTTGAATAATTTGTGGCATCTGTCAGAGGATCGTGAGATGAACCTTGACAGGGCGACTATACGGCCAGTCAGCTTTTGCACTTGCTTCTTGCTGGTCAAACTTTTAGGTATTCCCTATATAGCCTTGATTTGGTCGAGATTAACCTCAATGCCCCTCTGTGACACCAAAAATCCAAGGAACTTTCCAGAGGTCATGCCAAAGGCGCATTTCTCAGGGTTCAGCTTTATGTCGTACCGACTGAGTATGTCGAAGGCTTCCCTCAGGTGGTCGATGTGATCTTCTTTTCTTTTTGACTGGACCAACATTCCATCTATATACAGTTCCATCATACAGCCGAGTTGCTCTTTGAACATCTCGGTTACCAGCCTCTGATAGGTTACCCCTGCATTTTCAGCCCAAACGGCATGACTCTGTAGCAATACGTCCCTTGGTGGGTGATGAAAGTGGTTTTCTCCTGGTCCTCCTCCTCCATGAGGATTTTGTTGTAGCCTGAGTAGGCGTCCAAGAAACTTAAAAGTTCGTGCCCCGTTGTCGCATCGATGAAGTGATCAATGTGAGATAACGGAAATGAGTCTTTTGGGAAAGCCTTGTTTAGATCCGTGAAACCACGCACTTGCACCATTTTCCATTTTTCTTTTTCACCATGACCACGTTGCTGACCCATTGGGGGTACTTTGACTCTCTAATAGAATCGTTGGCGAGCAAGTTTTCTACCTCTTCGCGGACGACATCGTTGATTGCGGCATTGAATTTTCTGTTGATTTACCGTACCGAGGGGTAGAGTGGATCGATGTTCAGCTTATGTGTTGTGATGTCTTTCGGGATACCTGGCATATCTGCGTGGGAGATGGAAAACAAGTCTGTGTTGTCAGTTAAAAATTTATGGAATTTACCTGGTTCAGTGAGTTTGTGGCCGATGTAAGTTTTTTTATTGTCGTCGCTTTTGTCCAGTTGAGCGGGATCGAGGTCTTCCACTGTTGATCACGTGGCTTCCACGACATCAGGGTCTTTGATGACGTCCTTTTGTTCATCGCCCTCCGACCCCGACCTCGCTAATTGTTAAGCTCATGTGCCTTCCCCTTTTAACTGTTGAGTGTATGTGCAGTCTTGGGTGGTGCGGTAGCATTCTTAAGTTTTGTGTTGTTTGCCGCGGATGCTGAAAACTCCCCATGGGGTAGGGAATTTAATGACCTGATACAGGCTGGACGGGATGGTCCTCATAGCGTGTATCCAGGGTCGTCATATAATGGCGTTGTAGGTTGTGTCTTAATTCATGACACGGAATGTTATTTCCAAGGTGACGCCCCCGGCCAGAACGGGCAATGTGATTTCGCCGGAGGTCCGTTCAATTGCATTGTTAAAACCTGTTAGTGTTATGCAGCGTCGTACTATCTTATCCTCGAGTCTATTTGTGTGAGAACTCTGAGGTGGATAACACACATGCCGCTTTCGTCGTCTACCATGATTCTGTTTACATCGGTATCTGAAATTCACAAAGTAATGACAAGAGCATCGAAGTGAGGAAAGATCAAACCGTGGGTATCCGACTTATCGAATATGATAGTTTTTTTTAGGTCATCATACCGTTCATGGGTGATCGACCGCTTCAACTTGTGGGTGGTGGTGAATTTCACGTGGTTGATTGTCGCGTTGTCGCCTCTGCCGATGATCATTTGGATGGTGCGAGTTGGGGAGGGTGGCTTTGGGGGGCCTTGATGTTGTTCTCGCCCATGGGTGAAATTGGCTCTTCCTCGGTCGCTCATCAGCTCCCTCAAATGTCCTTAGTGTAGCTTGTTTACTACCTCTTACCGTAGGGCTATGCAATCCTCGGTCTTATGTGTTCCTGATGGAACTCATAGAGGGCATTCAACTTTCTGGTGTTTGGGTCGGACCTCATCTTTTGCGGCCATTTAACCTTGGGGTCGAGCTTCTCTAAGGCGTAGACTACTTCTGAAGGAGAAACACAAAAATTATGAGTGGATAAAAGTGGAGGCATACCTCTTTCGCTTCAGTGATTCCCTGTCTGTGGCCTAGTCGGGCCATCGCCCTGGCAGGGAGGTAGTGGGATGGTTTTTTTGACGTACGGTTGGTGCCTTTCGCGATTAAGGCGTGGACCCACATGATCTTTTTGGTGTTCGTTCCGGCGATCTTTCCTCGATTCCATTTGGACCGATGTCAACCGTTGAGTTGGACCATTAAGGTCATCCTCGTCCGCTCTCACCTCAGCACAGTAAGCGTTGTGTATCTCTTCCCAGGTGGTGGGAGGGTATTTCACGAGCTTGCTCAACAGTTTTCCGGTTGCCCTCGACCCGTTCCTGTTTAACCCATTTCTGAAAGCCGCTACTGCCATTCCCTCTGATATGTTCGGAAGGCTCATTCTCACTCTGTTGAACCGGGCGAGGAAGTCCCTGAGTCCTTTGCCGGACGATTGTCTGATGGCGAATATATCATTCACCCTGGCTTCTGCTTATTTGGCCCTAGCATGGGCAGTGACGAACTTGTCGGCCATTTCCTCGAATGTTATTATGGAACGTGCTGGTAATTGTTAGTACCATGTTAAGGCTCCCCATGTTAGGGTTTCGCCGAACTTCTTCAGCAGTACCGACGGTACTTGTTCTTTCGAGAGGTCGGTGCCTTTTACCGCCGTGACGTAATGGATAATGTGGTCTTCAGGGTCTGTTGTGCCATCGTATATTTTAAATATGGTGGCATTTTGAAGGTTTTGGGTATGGCACGTGGAGCCGCCTCCTTGCTGTATGGTTGTTCCACGAACCGGCTGACGTTCCGTTTTGGCAGGAGCTTCGGGGCGCCTAGTATCCTATCAACCTTTTCTTGGTGTTCCCTCATTTGGTCGCGGAGTGCTTTATTCTCGTTCTCCTTCTCTTTCATACACCTTCAAAAAAGGATGGCAGAAAATTAAAGCAAAAATTCCGCCGCCCTACATTCTAACTTGGACAACTAACATAGAAATTAGCCTTGCTATATATAAGCCTAATGGAAGGCATGTGAAAGGAACCTTGGCACCATTAGGAAGATCTCTTAAAGTGTGATAAACAGAACCATGATGATATCTTTGGCACTTTTTGCTAGATAATCCGCAACACTAGTAGCCTCCCTAAAACAATGTGTTACTATGACATTAGCCTCATGACTCAACTGTTGAGAGATGTCTCTGATGATGCCTTGCAGTTTGTAAATTTTGGCTTGTTGTTCAATTATCATGTGACTAACTTCTAGTGTCTAGTTCCAAAGTGAATTCCTTATCATCCAAACAATTTGCTGATTCAACCTATACATGTCAAATTTTTTTGCTCGCCATATTTACAGGTACACCATTGTTTCCAAAGTTCCCAACACACTATAATAGGAACAATCTGCAGAACTAAATTGTGAATTACATTGAATGATTTTTCTTTCCAGCATGAGTTTATAATGGACCTCATAGTTCCCTGTCGATTAGTTATTGTTATGGGCCTCCAAAATTGTACCATGTCACCCTAGCTGCTTCTCCTTCAACAAATACATGCTTCATTGTTTCATTAAAAGGATTGATCCAACAATTACAGGTGGAATTCATCTGCTTTCCAAATCTATTGAGAACTTCATCAAAAGAAAGTTTGTTTTGCCATAATCTCCAAGTAAGAAAGGACACTTTGAATGGTACGTAGTGATGCCAGATTTTGCTCAAGTACTGCAGGTTCTTTGTTTTGTTACTTCTTATCATGTTCCAAGTGGACTTGTTGGTATATTTTCCTGATTCTGTCAAATCCCAAAAAAACTGATGATCCCTAGTCCCTACCTTGATCACCTATTTGAATGAGAAGGATGTGTTGTACCACAAGATTAGGGAGTACTTCCGTTAGCTTGCTTTCATTCCATTTTCCATCTGTGATAGAAGAGTTCACTATAGTTCTCGCACTTTTAACAACACCAATAACTTTAGATCAAACATTTAAAAATTGTTTATTTTTAGAAGCACTTTTGTCAAAATAGTCGTGCACCTTTTCCCTACTTTCGCCAATGATAATTCATAGGTATGGAAAAAGACTTTCGTCTTTGTGAATAAGAAAGTGATATATTTGCAAGAGGGCAACTAGAGAACTAGAAAAAAATTAGTTAAATGAAAGAAACAACCGACAAGAATAAACATTAAGTTCCAAAGAACAATGGGAGAAGCTTCTCCAGTGTATTAAGGAGCCATCTTTGATGGAAATTAAAGTGGTAATACACAAATTAAAGTGCACGCAATGGTGTTTTGGTCCGCAAACGGGATTAATCAGAATTTTAACTTATTGCAGGGACTTTAAGATTGCAATGGAATTAAGAGTGGGCTAATTAAGATAATGCAAGCATTGGATCCATAGTATGCATTTCTTAATAGTTTATATTTAAAAAATTAGTAAACAAAAGATAAATTAGTGAAAATGAGGACACATACTCGACCTATTGCAAAATCAATATGCTGAATTATTTAGCTAATTGACTATAGCGTTACGTATAAATGATAATTCTTGGAATGACCTTTTGTTGCAAAGTTCCCTACTCTATGAGTTCTCTTATTCGTCGCAGGTATATATTAAATGTCTGATGAGAACTAGATGTATTTAATTCCTCATTTGGGTCGTTGTATAGAACATAGGTTGTCTGCATAGTTGAGTAAGATAAGTCATATATTGGACATAGCTCCATGTAACATGTATACCTTTGTCTTTGAATGTCAAATGCAGTTTGTTATCATTTTGAAGATAGAGTGACTCAAATTGTTGATAAATACATGTTGGTTCTGTTTTTATAAGAGCATGTAAAGAGAAAATAGAAATAACTAATGATGTTGGAGGTGATATTACTGTATATTGTTGGTCCCTTCGTATTAGAATTCTCTTGGCTGAAAGGGGACATTCAATATTATGATTCTGCAGCTTGCGTTATACTACAGTCTTGTAACTGGATTGTGCTGATTCCTAAGACCTTTTGTTGCATCCGAAACAAAGACTGTATTATGTTAAGAGAGAGCGAAAAACATAGACAGAACAGAGGATACTGTTGTGGCCTCTGAAAGTAAGTTTGATCGAGGTAATTATGGTGACGTCTTTACATGAAAATCACAAGTCTACACATGTTGTGCTAGAAGCCTAACAGATAGCTAGAGCTTTAATTTTCATGAGCAGTGCAAGTAGAGTGTTTCTATTGTGGTTATTCCATTTCGGATGGACCATATATAGTTCTTATCAGAGATTTCTCTATGAAAAATATGAATCGGAGTTTGAAGAAGGGGAGGGAGAAGGAGCCCTTGACCCGCAGGAGGATTTATTCAATCACATAGTTTGGGCGCTTCATTTTCTATTGAACTTTTATGCCGTTTAAATGAGAGAAGATTTACTTTTTCCTCCCTTTTAATCAGTTATTTAGTCAGTAGAGTTCGCTTTGTATTAGCGTTTGCTCTTCTGTCCATTTCAAAGTGACAACTAACAAGGTTCTATTTTACATCTATGCTCCTACTATCCCTTGAGATATCATGGAGCTATAAATAGAGGTTCCTTCAAGTTTTTTCTGGTAAACCATTCATCTCCTCTTGGTCAATTTCTGGGAGATGACAGATGAAGAAATACTAGCAATAATGTCAGTATGTCACCATCCGGAATTCCCTCCATCGGAATCTTGATAGTGCCTAATATTTCACTTGCTAGGCAATCTAACGTTAGAATAGTTATTTTAGCCATTTTTAACAATTCAAATGTATATCTATATATCAGGGACATGGAAGAGTGATGTGGCAAGCCTAACAATTCACGAAATCTATTTTACAATTTATCAGATTTTTTGCCCTTTTTTCCTTTATTTAAGTGCTCTTTCTCTTCCTTCAAAAGACACGCCTCTTTCTCGTTCTCTAATTTTTTCCACACGTATTATCACTAATAATACCGTTTTCTAATTTATTTGTTTTCTTGAAACTGCTTACTAATTGCTTCGTTACCGTTTACTCATACGTTTCAACTTCTCACACCTCTTTGTATTCCAAAACTACTCGCATCTTATTTAACAATTCCCATGGTTATTCTTCTCTCTGTTCCTTTGCACGCTATTGCTGCTACACAACAACGTCCCCCCTTCTTAAGAATAAACGCTTATGCGCTGATTCATTCATGTTTCTATTTTTGCTTTATGCCAGGTTGGTTGGAACAGTTGAGATGGCTAGAGTGACAGTTGGTGATAGTTGTGAAGCTGAAAGCTTAGAGGGTGACAAAGTTAGTTAGGCGATAGATGTGTACTGTAAGAGAGTTAGTTAATTAGTTAGTGGAGTAGGTGTTAATTATATATACTCACGCATACATTGTGTTAGGAGCATTAGTAATTGTAGTCTTTTACATTCTCTACAATTGAGATTCATTTTCTTCCAGAATCTTCTTCTTCTTCCTTCGATTCGATCTAAGCTTTAATTCTCCACCCTTTAATGGTGAAATTTATCATGGTATCAGAGCTTGAATGGATCGACTGAGGTCAGAGTAAATTCAAATTAGCTTTTGTGAAGCTAATTTTGTTCGTCGAAGTTTTTTTGAGCTTTCTGAAATTCAACAATGGCCACTTTAGACATTGACAATCCTAGACATTCGTTATTTCTGCTACCGTCAGACAATCTTAGCAATGTGATCATCACGATTCAGCTAAAAGGAACTGAAATTATTCAGTTTGGAGCAAAGCCATGGTGATTGCGTTGCGAGCAAAGAGGAAATTAGGGTTGATTGATGGAAGTTGCACGAAATCTCAATTCACTGAAGATCTGGGCGAGGACTGGAAGCGAGTCAATGAAACAGTGTTGACATGGATTATGAACATTGTATCTTCAGAATTGATTACTGGGATTGTGTATGCTGGGATTGTGTATGCTGAAAATGCTCATGAGGTTTGGTTGGACCTTGAGGATCGATTCAATAAGGTCAATGGTTCTCGAGTCTACAATCTCCAACGAGAGATAGCTACAATTTCTCAAGGTACCTCTAGCATCTCTGTTTATCACTCTAGGTTGAAGTCATTATGGGATGAATATGGCTCTCTTATACCCTCACTTCCTATTACTGCTGGAACAAGAGATTTCATTGAACATTTAGAACAACAAAAACTTTTTCAATTCTTAATGGGATTAAATGAATCATAAGGGGCAATTAGGAGTCAAATTTTGTTGCAATCTCCATCACCTTCGGTTAGTCGTGCTTTTGCAAAGCCGATAAATGAGGATAATCAAAGGAAAGTTTGTGTGTCTAATTCTCATATTAGTTTAGCAAATGAGATGAATGAGTCTACAGTATTCATGAGTACCAGGGGGGATCAGACGAAATTTAAGAAGTTAAATGACTTGTATTGTGAGCATTGCCAATTCAAAGGACACTTGTTACAAATTACATGGGTATCCACCTAGTTACAAAGGAAAAAGGCAACAACAATACAAACAACCAAATGCAGCTACGAATAATAACAGTCATGGTCAACAGAATGTCATGAACAAAGGAAAAGTTGAAATGCCTCAAGGAATGTCAAACTTCTTCATTGAGGAACAATATGGTCAGATAATGAGGCTGTTGAACAAAGAAAAGGCAGAGGAGCACACAACTAATATGGCAGGTATTAATAATTCAAATTTGTTAAAGATTGTAGGGATCCTTGGATTATAGATCTTGGAGCAACAAATCATATGGCTTCTAATCATAACATGTTGGATGATGTGGTAAGATTACCTGAACATAGGAGATGTAATGTTAGCCTACCCAATGGTAAGTATGTTCCTGTTACTTATCAAGGCACCTATAATCTCAAAGGAGATAATACCATACATGATGTGTTGTGTGCCTGAATTTAGATATAATTTACTGTCAATCTCAAAGCTGACAAGAGAGTTGCAATGTTCGGTGAATTTTTTCCCTACATTTTGTGTCTTCCAGGATCTGTACACTGGGAGGGTGAAGGGGATTGGTAAGGAAAAGGGTGTCTTGTATCCTAATCCCAAGAAAGACAGACAAACACAAAGAGACACAAAGGATTAGAAGTTACCTTTCAGCAGGAGTAAAGATTGATGCTGGAACCTAGCACAAAAGGCTTGGACGCATTCCATTTGCAGTCATGAAGAAGCTGGATTTTCTAAAGGCTAAAGACTTCCTAGGTTGTAGTCTCAATAACTATATTGTATGCCCTTTGTCTAGACAGACTCGAAAATATTTTTCTCTTAGAAGCAGTAGAGCAAGTGATGTTTTTCAATTAGTTCAAGTGACATTTGGGGCCCATATAGATTTCCAACATACAATGGTAATAGATATTTCATAACACTTGTAGATGATCATTCCAAGATGATTTGGGTGTTTCTATTGAAATTGAAGAGTGACACTATTGTTTTGCTGAAATCATTCTTTAAACTGGTGCACGTGCAATTTGGAAAGGTCATTAAAATGTTAAGGATTGATAATGGTGCAGAACTCTTTAGTAAATAATGTAACGATTTACTATTAGGTTGTGGAGTCCTGCATCAAAGCAGCTATCCACACACTCCACGTCAAAATAGAGTGATGGAAAGGAGACATAGGCACATCCTGGAGGTGGCATGGGCACTGAGATTTCAAGGCAGCATTCTACTATATTTCTAGGGAGACTGTGTGCTAACAGTTGTCTACCTTATAAATAGAGTACTATCCTTAATTTTGGGTGGTAGATCTCCTTATGAGGTGTTTCATAAATCTAAGCAAAGTCTATTACATTTGAGGGTCATGGGTTGCCTGTGCTATGCCACAATTACAGAAAAGATTGACAAGTTCTCACCTAGAGCTGTAGCAGCAGTTCACTTGGGGTACTCAGTTTCTTAGAAACACTACAGGATGTATGATCTTAAGGCCAAGAGATTTTTTGTGAGTAGAGATGTGACATTCCACGAGAACATTTTTCCTTTTCAGTCAATGAAGAGGTGTATAGACTTGCCATTGTTTTTGGAAATCCAAGATACTCAGATGATTAACCAAAGGGTACCTACACAAGTAGCAGTTCAGGGTGCAAATGGAGTTGATGCAGAATAGAATACAGTCGCCACACCTGTGCCATCACTTGATGAACCAGCTTATGACACTCAGTTAGCAGCAGTTGATGAACAGCCATATGTTGAACAGATTCAGGATGATGAATTGCATGTCATAGATCATGTTGTTCCAACAACGCAACTAAGGAGATCTTTAAGAGATCCAAGACCACCAACATGGATGAAAGACTACGTTTGTCCAGGGAAAGGAAGTTCATCCTCCAACTGCATCTATCACATGTCCAACTACTTCGATTACTCTTCTCTCTCAACATAATATCAATCATTTATCGCTGCCACATCTGAGATAAAGCTTGCTTCTTATATTGAAGCAATGAAGGACCCTAGGTGGATTGAAGCTATGCAGACAGAAATTGATGGTCTTGTCTTAAATAACACCTGGAAAATAGTTGAAGTACCTAAAGGCAAGGTTCCCATTTGATGTAGGTGGGTGTACAAGATCCAGTATAAATCCAATGGGGAGATTGAGAGGTTCAAGGCCAGGCTAGTGGCAAAGGGTTATAGTCAGCAAGAGGTACTGGACTACCATGAGACATTCCCTCCAGTAGTTAAAATGGTCACAGTGAGGGTAGTTATTGCTCTTGCAGCTATAAACCAGTGGAACCTCTATCAGATGGATGATTACAATGCTTTCCTTCAAGGTGATATGAGGAGGAAGTCTACATGCAACTTCCACCAGGTTTTATTAGTCAAGGGGGAACAAGGCTTGCAGACTACACAAATCAGTGTATGGGCTCAAACAAGCATAAAGATAGTGGAATTTGAAACTTATTGTAGCACCTGTTAAATGCAGACTTTGTACAAAGCAAGCATGATCATTCTTTGTTCACCTTGAGGAAAGACACTAATCTTTTCATCATCCCTGTTTATGTTGATGACCTTCTTATCACAAGAAATTATGAAACTCTGATTCAAGAAGCCAAGACCATACTTCACAAGGACTTCAAAATTAAGGACTTGGGTCTTTTGAAATACTTCTTGGGAATTGAAGTTAGTAGATCACAGAAGGGAATATTACTATGTCAAAGGAAATATGCAATGGAACTGGCAGAGTTGGGACTCGCAGGATCTAAACCTGCAATTACCCAAACGGAGCAAAACAGGAAGTTGACAACAGTCGAATATGTTGCACATTGCAACTTGAAGGATGATCCAGCACTCACAAAATTCAAAGGATATCAAAAGCTCATAGGGAAGCTCCTATATTTGACATTAACTAGGCCTGATTTCCTATACAATGCAGACTTTAAACCAATTCATGCAAGCTCCTAAGAAGTCTCACTTGGAGGCCGCACATAGATTGGTAAGATACTTGAAGAATGAACCAGGATTAGGCATTCTTATGAGTGCAGATGGTGATATGACTTTAAGAGCATATTGTGATGCAGATTGAGCAAGGTGCCCAAACTCAAGGAAGTCAGTAACAGGTTACTTAGTAGAGTTTGGAGAGTCTCTAATCTAATAGAAGTCAAAGAAACAAAGTACATTAACAAGGAGTTCAGCAGAATCAGAATATAGGAGTATGGCACTAATAGTTTCTGAGTTGATCTGGCTGCTAGGAGTTTTCAAGGAACTAGAGTTGAATTATCCATTCCAATTCAGCTGTTCACTAATTGTAAAGCAGCAATGTAGATAGCGAGCAATCCAGTGTTTCATGAACGAACCAAACATAAAAATTGATTGCCATTTTATAAGAGAAAAGATGCAAGAGGGAATGATTCAACCTGTGTATGTCCTAACAGAAGAACAGGCAGCAGACTTGTTAAGTAAGGGACTTGGGAGTGTGCAGCATCACCATCTGATGTGCAAGCTAAGTGTTTTGAACATCTTCATGGCACCTAGCTTGAAAGGTGGTGTTGAGATGGCTAGAGTGACAACTGGTGATGGTTGTGCAGCTGAAATCTTAGAGGGTGACAAAGTTAGTTAGGCGACAACTGTATACTATAGAGAGAGTTAGTTAATTAGTTAGTGGACTAGGTGTTAATTATATATATTCACGTGTACAGTGTGTTAGGAGCATTAGTCATTGTAGTCTTTTACATTCTCTGCAATAGAGATTCAATTTCTTCCAGAATCTTCTTCTTCTTCCTTCGATTCGATCTAAGCTTCAATTCTCCACCCTTTAATGGTGGAATTTATCAGGAACTATTCTCTTTAGGTTTCACAACACTGTAGTTACCATGTAAGTACAACTCGTTTCTTCTAAATTTGTGCTCTGTTGCGTATGTGGGAGAAGGCGTTTTCCATTTGGGGTATATCATTAGAATTATATAGGAGTATTTGAAGTGCAGTTTTTCCCATCATTTGTCCAACAGTGTCTGTCCATATTACTTTTGGTTTTTTCGTTCTTTTCTTTAGCAGTCTGCATTTGTAAGGAACAAGAAGCTTTTGACTTTGATTGAAATTAACTGAGTTGTATGCTTCATTGGAATACTTTTGAAATTCATGTCTATTGACATCAGGGTCTGCACCGTTGACATTGGGTCTGCACCATGTGAAGAAAAACCAGGCCTTTGGAATTTTTTATGTTTATAATATTGTTCTTCAAATTTTTCTTTGTTTACGTATAATATTGTTAAACATTCTTACAGATGTACTTTTTTTTCAATCTTCTTTTTCTTTACATGTATGAAAGTATACTCTATTTTTTGTTGTTTTCAAATTGCAAGCATATTATCTATCTATCTATATATATGGTGAACTTGAATATTTATTTTGGTAACAATATTTTGCTATGTTTCTGTTATTAGTAGTGCGATAATGGTTAACACTTTTGACTTTGTGTGTTTAATTTGTTGCGGCCATTGTTGATACCCAATTTTGCCCTCATATTTTTCTAAATAGTATATATATCTTTTCAAATGTCATTTGCATCATTACTTAATTTACAAGATTTATACAAGCATTTTTTATAATTTTTCATAATTTTCAGAGCTTTTCTTGCATTAAAATTACTTGAATATTTACTAATTATTCCCTTAAATTATTTTCAATAACTCAATCATCTTAAATTGTTATTTTACACCCACATAAATATTTTAAAATATTTTTATATCATTTCATATAATTATATCTAGATTTTAGTTATTTATGTAATTTTTGCAATAATAGCATATGCTCATACATAAGTACTCTATTATTACATAATTTGTGTCAAAATAGTATTTTATATTTTTATAATGCTAAATTATTGTTTTTAATCATTTTAATGCATAAATAATATTTTTATTTATTTATTATTTTTATAAATTATTTTGGATAAATTTCGTGTATTTAAATAAAAGTCCAGTTTTAAGTCCAATTTTCGGACCAAAACTGGCCTAATAACCTCAGCAGCCTAACCCAAATGACCCATTACCTTCTGAGCCGCCCAGTTCCTATTCAATCTCGGTCGTTAATCTCAAATGATCAACAAACCATAATAAATCCCTACCTTCCTTTGTATCCCCATAACCCCAAACCCTAGAGACAAATCCCCACCATGTCGCCTATGTATTTTCTCATCTCTTCTTCTTGCTCCTTCAGAAACCCTAGCCGCCTCCCCAATCTTCTCTAAATCCGAGCAAATCATGGATTCCTTCTGTGATTTATTTGCCTTTTACGCGTTACCTTGTTGTTACTTGCAAGACTATGGTGTTACTTAGTACTTGCCTAAACTTGGCAAGTACCATCTCTCAGATTCGGGCCCGTTCAACTTCAATCGCTAAGAACTGGACGATATCTCGTCCATATACACGGAAGATCGGTTGATTTCTCACATCAATAGACTGATCTTCAAAAATTGAACCCTAATTAGGGTTTGAATCACGATTTCTTTCCTTTACTGGTTGCCTTATTGATTGCATATATATTTTTCCTTTCCTTGTTTATGTTTGATTGATTTCTTTCCTTATTTACTCATCTGATTTAACAACTATATAAATCCCTCCCCTAAATCCCCTTGAACAGACTTTTAATAACCAAATCACTACTATTATTCTCACCATTCTCCTCTTTCACTCACTCACTCACTCAGTCTATTACACTCAAATATTTTTTAAAACTGTTGAATTCTAGGCCAACTGAAAGACAAGGATATTAAACGACCTCCTCCGGTGCAAGCACTGCTCGGAGCCCTTCTCGAGGCTATTGTGAACTCTTAAGCATTGGAAACCTGGGGTTCTTGCTATTAAGCTCTTTACTATTCTTTTGCTCGCATAATTTTGCTATTGGTTAGTGTTTTTAACCATTGCAATGTTAATTTTCTTTCTTTCCTTCTGCATACCTATATGTGTTTGAATTGTATGAGCATGATTTAGTTGTGAATGCTTGATATTGCACTATTATGATAATGCTCAATAATCCTTTATCATCCTATGATAGTTGTACGCATGAGATAGCTTACTGCTTTGTCCTTAGTTTGTGCTAGGCTAGTATGTGCTCTTCATTATGGCCTGCATTTCTATGTTGGTTCTTTATTTTCTTCTGGAATCAGTTCTGTACCTCTAGCATCTGAATATGTTTCAGTTTTGAGCTTCAATGCAGCACTATTTTGATTTGAATCTGAATGTTGTGAATATTTCAAAATTTTCTCCATACCTTGTTTTGGTTACCACTATAACTATATGGAATCCACCCCCCACTTTGAATGAATCCTTTAGTACTGAGTCTTGTGTCTGATTGACTGTTCTTTGTGTACTAGCCACAACTATATGAAACATTGCTTTAAGGTTTACTCTAAACATGTTTTCCGCGCTATATTGATCCCTATCATTACTTAGGATTTTAAGATAAATATTCCATTTTCCCTCAACTATGATCGTGTTCCCTTGCTAATATGCCTCACCATTCTCCTCTTTCACTCACTCACTCACTCAGTCTATTACACTCAAATATTTTTTAAAACTGTTGAATTCTAGGGCAGCTGAAAGACAAGGATATTAAACGACCTCCTCCGGTGCAAGCACTGCTCGGAGCCCTTCTCGAGGCTATTGTGAACTCTTAAGCATTGGAAACCTGGGGTTCTTGCTATTAAGCTCTTTACTATTCTTTTGCTCGCATAATTTTGCTATTGGTTAGTGCTTTTAACCATTGCAATGTTAATTTTCTTTCTTTCCTTCTGCATACCTATATGTGTTTGAATTGTATGAGCATGATTTAGTTGTGAATCCTTGATATTGCACTATTATGATAATGCTCAACAATCATTTATCATCATATGATAGTTGTACGCATGAGATAGCTTACTGCTTTGTCCTTAGTTTGTGTTAGGCTAGTATGTGTTCTTCATTATGGCCTACATTTCTATGTTGGTTCTTTATTTTCTTCTGGAATCAATTCTGTACCTCTAGCATCTCAATATGTTTCAGTTTTGAGCTTCAATGCGTGCCTATTTTGATTTGAATCTAAATGTTGTGACTATTTCAGAATTTTCTCCATACCTTGTTTTGGTTACCACTATAACTATATGGAATCCACCCCCCACTTCTCCTTTAGTACTGAGTCTTGTGTCTGATTGACTGTTCTTTGTGTACTAGCCACAACTATGTGAAACATTGCTTTAAGGTTTACTCTAAACATGTTTTCCGCGCTATACTGATCCCTATCATTACTTAGGATTTTAAGATAAATATTCCATTTTCCCTCAACTATGATCTTGTTCCCTTGCTAATATGCCTCCGAGTATGTCTTAATTCCATGTTCCTTCAATTATTACTTGGCCTGTCATGATATGTGTTTCAATGTTGACTTGCCTTCTGAGGAGAATTAACATATTTGTCTTATGATGCTAAGATGTATACTTAGCCTAAATTATACTTCTTAGGCCTCAACCTGTTAGTGTTAATTTCTGTCAAATTTTGCAAACTTGTTTCTCCCCCTAACTTCCCCAATATGTGTTTGTTATGTGCTACTTTGCTAATTGTTGAAGTTCTACTGAACAAAGTCTTGTGATCTGCTTGATTAGTTGTTTTGTATGCTCAACTTGGCTATGTCTATTTTAAGTATAAGTGTATCACCTAACATCTGTCGCTCTATCACTATCCACTCTCCTTACTTGCTACTCATGCTATTCTGAACTCCTCATTCTTAGCCGGCTGAAAGCCAAGGCTACCTAGGTTCTATTGTTGACCTCCCTAGTGTGAGCACTGCTCGGGGTCCAATTGAGGCTCTTGTGAACTCTGACACACTAGGGCTTGGTCCTTAGTCACTCCCTCAATCTCAAAATTGTTCCTATTCACTCTACTTCCTCCCTGTTATATGTTGTGTACCTGAATTGGTTATTTCAAGTGATGCAACACTTGGAGTTGTGGTTGAGTAAATTTGTTTTGGACTCCTCTATGGATCCTTGGGTCGTGTATTAAATGTGGATCTTTGTTGAAGGTCTGGGTACGCTGTGTAAGAGTTACTGAAGGCCAAGGCAATGCTGGGTATTATTTTATTTTTGGGCTTGTTGTAGGCCTATTATTACTGTTGTGTAACATTCATACTTTTACTCATTATTGGGCATGTAATAACCTTTGTATTAACAATTGGGGTGTTAGTAAAAAGGGAATGTATAGAGTTTAACATCCACATGCAATGGGTAGATAACATGCCTATAGGACTTAATAATGTGTTTGTTATATGTGTTGTTCGATTACATGAGCACTATAGATATCATGACATTAGGAGAAGCACACACACACTACTTGTTTACCATTAATCATGAATTCAAATACTATGTCTACTGCTACGTGTTTATAGACTGCATGCCTATAGGAATTAAACACTCCTTCAATCTGCATGACTACTTTCAAATACATTAGAAACCTACCTATAGGAACAAATGTCAATGAATTTTCCTTCAATTCCCCTCAATTATTCACTAGAAATATGCCTAGAGGATTTTTTATCACTTCATTCGTCATTGTATCGCATTGATCACTAGAAATCCTGTGTATAGGACTAAGTATATATAAAGTGAGTTCTAATCATCAACTGTTAGAGATCCTGCCTATAGGAAATAATTGCTTGTTAATTGGTTAATATTGTACTTAAACATTGTTCCTGAGCATCACTGGATAATTCTGGTACTCTTCCCAACAGATTCTGTTATACCCAGTTGTGTAGATGGCCGAGGCATCACACATGTAGGATTGGTAACTAAAAACTTTCAACAACCAGCTTGCAATACCTGCATAATTCTGCCTATAAGCAATACCTGCATCTGAAATTTACCTGCACATATTGATCGCCTAGAAAGCATGTCTATAGGTTTAAGATTCTGGATTCTGCAAATTCCTAATTGGTATGTGTGTTTGCGTGCATTCGCTGCCTAAGTGTGGAGGTCAATGTGAGCCTTGAATCGCACCTATGTGAAGTCTTTAGATGTTTTGTTTGTCGCCTAGTTTTATTTTTTAACAGCCTAGATAAGGTTTAGAACTATCCAAATAGAGGTCCAAAACCTCCTGGACCATAGGTGTAGGACGGATAGTGCATGCGTAGGGAACGGCATAGAATTGAATTAGAGCGCTCTTAGGTAAACAATTTTAATATATTAATCGGGTAGCAGGAGATGATAGTTTGTGCCCGCTAAATAATATGAGTAACACTCCATCTCGAAGGAGTTACAGGGTTTTTGAAGTGTATCTTGTTAGGGTGTATTAGTGTTAGGGTAAAAAGGATTTGGGCTATTGGGGTTTTGGGCTTAAGGGGGTTAAAAATTGAGGTCAAAATTAAGCCACATTTCTTCTCAAATTAAACTAAGCCCTATAAATCCGAAAATTAATGGGTAAAAATATTAATGCCTCCTTCTAAAAATACTAAAAAACGAGATTAATTTTCTAAATAATTAAAATAGATTAAATTATAACGTGAAACTATTTTTGATATTTTTCAAAGATTATATTAAACTAAAATAATCTCACTACCAAAGGATTAATGATATTAAATTATATTAGAATGTAAAAATATAAGTATGACATGAGAACATTTTTATGTTTTCAAATATATATATTTTGAAATTAAAAACAAAATAGACCCCAATTGTATAATAAAATCGAGTGATTATTTAAAAATATTAAAATACTAACTAATTTAAAAAATTGTGCGGGTCAAAAATTACGCGTCTACAGTTGCTCCTCTTTGACTGGAAACATGAAGAGTTTTCAGACAAAGAACGACGAGACAAATTATTTTTGACCCGAGCATGGTATCTGAGCTGCCTACAAATCCTTGGCTATAAAGGAATCAGGTCACGTGTAGTTCAGAAGCGAGAAGAATGACGGAGGAGGATACAGAGGTGGAGTGTCGAGTGAAATGCCGTCGAGGTTCCGGTCCGCGGTTCCTGTTGTTACATTAAACTCAAAATGAAAGAAAAACTAAACAGATCTATCAGCCATAAATTACAAGTCTCCTATCTATGGGTCTTCAAGACTTGATATTGAATCTTCTACAGCTTTGTTGCACATCTCGAACTGTCAATTCGCATTCTTGGGCAAGCTTCTGTTGTTGCTAACGCGAATTGAATTCTGAAATGGGTTCCCTTGTTATGCAGGTGGGTGCCTGATTATCGAGACTTGGACTGCATTCCTTTGTTCTCTAGGTGGGTGGCTGATTACCAAAACTTGAAACTGAATTCCCTTGTTCTCCAGGTGGGCGCTTGATTACCAAAAACTTGAATTGTATTCCCTTGTTCTCTAGTTGGGGCGCCTGATTTCCAAAACTTGAACTGTATTCTCTTGTTCTCCAGGTGGGCGCCAAAACTAGAAATTTTATTCCCTTGTTCTCCAGGTGGGCGCCTGATTGCAAAAACTTTGATTGTATTCCCTTGTTCTCCAAGTGGGCGCCTGATTGCCAAAACTTGAAATTGTATTCCCTTGTTCTCCAGGTGGGCGCCTAATTGTCAAAACTTGGATTGTATTCCCTTGTTCTCCAGGTGGGCGCCTGATTGCCAAAACTTGAAATTGTATTCCCTTGTTCTCCAGGTGGGTGCCTGATTGCCAAAACTTGAACTGTATTCCCTTGTTCTCCAGGTGGGCGCCTGATTGCCAAAACTTGGAGTGTATTCCCTTGTTCTCCAGGTGGGCTCCTGATTTCCAAAACTCGAACTGTATTCCCTTGTTCTCCGGGAGGGCGCCTGATTTCCAAAACTTGAAATTGTATTCCCTTGTTCTCCAGGTAGGCGCCTGATTGCCAAAACATGAACTGTATTCCCTTGTTCTCTAGGTGGGCGCCTGATTGCCAAAACTTGAAACTGTATTCCCTTGTTCTCCAGGTGGGCGCCTGATTGTCAGAACTTGAAATTGTATTCCCTTGTTCTCTAGGTGGGCGCCTGATTGCCAAAACTTGAAACTGTATTCCCTTGTTCTCCAGGTGGGCGCCTGATCGCCAAAACATGGATTGTATTCCCTTGTTCTCCAGGTGGGCGCCTGATTGTCAGAACTTGAAATTGTATTCCCTTGTTCTCTAGGTGGGCGCCTGACTGCCAAAACTTGAACTTTATTCCCTTGTTCTCCAGGTGGGCGCCTGATTGCCAAAACTTGGAATCTATTCCCTTATTCTCCAGGTGGGCGCCTGATTGCCAAAACTCGAACTGTATTCCCTTGTTCTCCAGGTGGGCGCCTGATTGCCAAAACTTGAATTGTATTCCCTTGTTCTCTAGGTGGGCGCCTGATTGCCAAAACTTGGATTGTATTCCTTTGTTCTCCAAGTGGGTGCCTGATTTCCAAACTCGAACTGTATTCCCTTGTTCTCCAGGTGGGCGCCTGATTTCCACAACTTGAAACTGTATTCCCTTGTTCTCTAGGTGGGCGCCTGATTGCCAAAACTTGAAATTGTATTCCCTTGTTCTCCAGGTGGGCGCCTGATTTCCACAACTTGAAACTGTATTCCCTTGTTCTCTAGGTGGGCGCCTGATTTCGAAAAACTTGAATTGTATTCCCTTGTTCTCCGGGTGGACGCCTGATTGCCCAAACTTGAAACAGTATTCCCTTGTTCTCCAGGTGGGCGCCTGATTGCCAAAAGCTTTAATTGTATGCCCTTGTTCTCCAGGTGGGAGCCTGATTGCCAAAACTTGAAATTGTACTCCCTTGTTCTCCAAGTGGGCACCTGATTTCCACAACTTGAAATTGTATTCCCTTGTTCTACAGGTGGGCGCCTGATTGCCAAAACTTGAAACTGTATTCCATTGTTCTCCAGGTGGGCGCCTGATTGCCAAAACTCGAACTGTATTCCCTTGTTCTCCAGGTGGGCGTCTGATTGCCAAAACTTGAAATTGTATTCCCTTGTTCTCCAGGTGCGCGCCTGAGTGCAAAAAACTTGAACTGTATTCCCTTGTTCTCTGGGTGGGCGCCTGAATACCGAAACTTGGATTGTATTCCCTTGTTCTCCAGGTGGGCGCCTGATTTCCACAACTTGAAACTGTATTCCCTTGTTCTCCAGGTGGGTGCCTGATTACAACAACCAGACAAACAAAGAAACTTTTTCTGCCCTAGTTTGGTATCTGGGCTCACCTGTAAATGTTAATCGAATCATGTTACCCAAAATCTCTAAGAATTTAAACTAAATCTCATTATCTAGGAGGGTCCTGAAAATTTCAAATTGAATCTCATCTTAAGAATAAAAAATTTAAAGCCAACTAAATTTCCTCAAAGTAGAGCTTATGCTAGATCTTGTTACTCATGGATGTTTTGAATTTTAACTAAGACCCATTGTCGAGGAGGGTCCTGAGAACTTCAAATTAAATCTTTGAAAATTTAAATCAAATCCCATTATCCAGGAGGGTTCTGAGAATTTAAAACCTAAATCTCATAATCCAGGAGGGTACTGATAATTTTAAAACTAAATCCCATTTTTCAGGAGGGTCCTGAAAACTGAAGATTAACTTACCTGAGCCCTGCTCTCTTTCTGGAAGATCCCCGCTGAAATAAGAAAATTCCTTGCCCCTGAACCATGCTTTCCCTATGGAGGAACCCTGCAGATTGAACAAATTTTCTCGCCCATGTCTCAAACAAATGAAATCTTGTTAGTTTGAAAACTTGGTAGTTAGCTCGTGGCCTTGTTGCTGAAGGTGTCCTCTTCTATCACTATCATGCTTCGTTCTGATTAAACTAAAACTGAGTCTAACTAACTAAAGCTGACCCTGAACTCAAAAAAAACTAGAGATTAAAAATTAAGGAAACTAACAATTGACCATATTCTCCAGGCGGGACCCTTGAACTTAAGAAAACTAAAGACTAACAACTGGAGGAAACTAAAACAGACCCTATTTTCCAGGCGGGACTCCTGAACTTGAGGAAAACTAAAGATTCTTCCCAACTAGTGCGATGTCTAGGAGGTATGGTTCTTCTTAACTAGAGAAAATTCTTGAGAGGTGATGATCTTCTCAATTGGGGGATGCCTAGGAGGTAACAAAAACATTCTCAAACATCCTTTGTGCTGACAAAATTGGGCATGACACCTGAAAGATTCAAGCTTCCAAGCTTTGATTTGGACACAGTCTTCGTCCCTGTTTCATACAAAGAAAACTTGTGAGTTTAAAATGTGGTGGTTGGTTTGTGGCCTTGACCTTGAGGGCTATTGCTCCTCCCCTTGCCATGATGACTTTGATTTACACTTGGAAGACCTTGTTTGTTATTGATTAACCACTTTCCCTGTCAACCTTTATCAATGAAAACACCACTGATTTATTCGAGCCCTATACCATTTTCTGTTGCATCTTGCTCATGAATTGACATTTCTGGACCTTTACAATTCACATGAATTACAAAGCACGTCGATTGTTATAAAATCAGTGCGCATATTGTTCTTCCCCGACTTGTGCCGCTTTGATGTGCTAGCCAGATTCCGTTCTGTGCAATTGGAAAGTTGGTAGCAAATTTTGAAGTCATTTCTCACTTGTTCTGACCAAACTGACTCAAAAAGAAGACTCGAACTAAACAAGAGGAACAAAGTGAGGGACAACGCGACAATGGAAAGACATGAGATCTATCCAGAAGACTACAAGGTAGAAACCTATCAGATGTGGATACCAACTCTAATGACCATGACATACATTTTTGGATTATTGGCCTAATCGGTCAAGAAAGTCTAATGTTCAAATCTTGTTACACCTCTAAGTTGTAAAATTGGGCTTCAATTCTCTGATTATCCTGTCTGATTCACGATCCTTATTTGACTTGTAGTGCCCGCAGGGTTTTCACCATCAAGCCTCTCTCATTTTGCTCTTTCTCTCAACTCACCGTCGCCTTATGGTGCCTGTGAAGGTTTTCACCGATAAGACTCTCTCATTTTGTTCCTTTCTTCTTATTTCCTCTGATTCCACATATGACAAGGCATTAACCATAGTAAAAACATCATGTGCTCCTGGTATGTCTAGCTCGGCATTCTCAAAGATCATCTGGGAGGTCTTTTTTGGACTGTAGTGTGGCTTTTGGACAGGGTTTGAAATAAAGGATATCATAAAGGCTCAAAATAACTATGACGACAGGGTTAATTTATTTACAACTTTTGGAATCTATTCTAAAACTTTGCCCCAACTTCTAAACAAGGGAATTTGATTGTTTTTTTTAGATGGGATTTCTAAGAGAAACTGCCCCACTCTTATTTCTTGGGATTACGAAACATTTTATCTGGTGCGGCCGAACCATAAGGCTGCCTACGTATCTTGTGGTGACAAGAATCAGGTCGAACGCAGTTCAAAAGACTACTCTTCGTTGGTGCTATTTTTTTTTCTTCTTCTTTTTTTTGTTTTTTTTTCTTTTCTTTTTCTCTCTCTTTTCTTTTCCTTTTGAAAATTTCTTCTGGAATGAAGTTTCTAAAATGAAGCTTATGGGGCATGATTTTTTTTTTTTTTTTTTTTTTTTGACTCTAACTTGATTCCAAAAGAGGGGAGATCAAGAAAATAAGCATAGGCTCAAAAGGGGTATCGAATGGTACAAAGTGATTGGGTAGCTGAAAGAGGGCCTCCCAATCCCTGAAAATGCCAAGTACAACACATGCAACTTGAGGATGAAAAAGGAAGATCATGCACATCATTTCCTTTTGCAACTTTGGCATTGATATCACTCATATACTTTTCACTTTCTTTAGTGCCTTGTCAAGTACAGAACTCTCTTTGTGTGATCTCATCTTCACAATGGATGTGCTCCGTCAATTTGGAGCAAACTCTCTTGGCTTATTTGGTAACTCGAGATACACTTGAACTCAAAGTTTCTTGCTTCAAAATGTTTGGGACGCACTCTCCTGTAACAAATTCTTGTCGTTCTATTAACTTCCCAAACTATCGACCCTAGTTTCACACAACTCGGGCTTTAAATGATCTCAAAATGCCCAAATCCGTATTTATTCCTCTCAAATGTCCCTATCATCTTCACAATTGTTTTAGTGCCTCATAATTAGACTAACTTTTAAGACCAGGTTGAGAATTATGTGTGCATATCATGTCACTAGATTCATCATGAAAAGAACTATAAACGGAAAAGGGAACTAAACAAAAACTGACTAAAAACAACATAAAACCGAAAATTGCATTAGATAGACGGTGAAAGGGATTGAACAACAAAACAAGTAATATAAACTGGGGTTACAGCCCTGGAAAAAAACTAGATAACAATAAACGAGTTACTACGACTAAACAAACTAGGCAAAATAAGAAGAAGAAAGGTTTGAGCCACAAGACAATATCCGGATTACAACCCTGAAATAACCCAGACAACAGAAATGACATCAAAATAAACCACCAAAACTCTTCCCCGGCTAGCCAAGAAAGGAGTGGCTTTCCAATTACCAAGCTCTATATCTTATCCACTGAGTCGCACATCGACATTACTAGAACCTTCACAAGTCTCAATCACGTTGAGCTTAGCAAATAACATTTGGGTCCCTTTTGCCAACTCGTTCTTAAGATCAACCTCTGGAATCGAGACTAATAGCGCTGAAAACTTTGCGATAAGTGACCCTCCAAGGGATTCAGAAGAGTTCTCATTTAATTTTTCAATAAAAATCATGCCCAACATATGCGTCTCATTATGAACGGGCAATGGACTTTGGCTAGAATCCGATGCATCTGGATTTTGCACGGTTATGTCACTTGCATCAATAAGTTTCTGGAATGCTCCTTTCAGATGCCAACACTTTTCTATATTGTGCCCGGGGGCATTAGAGCAATATGTGCATCTTTGAGAAAAATCAAAATTCTTTGGAAGGGGGCTTGGCATTTTTATCTGAATTGGCATCAACATGTCCAATTGCCTCAGCCTTTGGAACAGACTGTCATATGATTCTCCGATAGGAGTGAAAGATTTTTCCCTTTGTTGCTGCCTTTTCAGTTTGTACTCCGACCTTGATTGGAATCCCTAGTGGGCGGGTGGTCGACATGCTTGAGGAGGCAGGTAAGACATTATGGAGGTGGTGCAGGCCATTGCAGGTCCTGTTGATGTGGAGCATATGGCGGTGCATTATGGATAGAGTAGTGAGAGTGTAAGGTATGACTTTGGAGATTTTGTGGGGAGAAGTAGCATTGGGAAGGATTATTTGGAGTACGTGGATATTCATGGGGTCGGTATTGAGGCTGAAAGCGTTGAGCATGAATGCCCACTGGATCCTGTCTTTGGCGGGGCTCAACAACATCTTTTCTATTTATCTTTCTTCCCCGTAAGTTCACTGTGATGTTCTGAATGTCTTCTGTAGTATCTTTCAATGCAGAATAGCTCATGATTTTGCCTGACTTGATTCCTTCTTCTACCATCTCCCCCATTTTTACCGCATCATTGAAAGATTTACCCAAGGCAGGGATCAAATGACTGAAGTAGGTGGGTCCCCGAGCTTGTAGGAAAAGCTTAACCATTTCTTCTTCATCAACTGGAGGACTGACTTGGGTAGCTTGCTCCATATTCCCTGAAACTCTCACGCTTCTTTTCCATCTTAGAAAGGGTGGAGCGGCCTGGGATAATATCTACATTGTACTGAAAGTGTAGAACAAAATCTTGAGCCAGGTCATCCCATGCACACCACTTACTAACATCTTGATGCCTATGCCATTCCAAGGCTTCCCCACTCAAGCTCTCATTGAAGTACGCCATCAGCAACTCATCCTTCCCGCCAAAACTTCTCATTTCACTACAATAACCCCTCAGATGGGCTACTGGATCTCCATGTCCGTTATACAAGTTAAACTTTGGCATTTTAAACCCCGCGGGCAGATGAACATCAGGGAACATACACAAGTCATTGTAAGACACGTTAATCTGATTTCCCTTCCCTTGCATGTTCTTTAAGGCTTGCTCTATACCTTTCAGCTTTCTGGACATCTCATCTCGCTCTACATTCCTTGAAAACTTTTCAATCTCAACATGAGGCTCATTCTGGGAGGTATGATTATATGAGTCTGGGCCCTGGTGAGCCGGCTCTGGGGGTAGTGTTAGGCATCAAGAGGGTTGAACTGGTATTCACTGTAGGACCTGAAGAGAGGTTGTTGAGAAGTTGTGATCGTGGAGGTAGTGGATATGGCAGGAGGGTTATTTTTGGGAAAAGTAGTTGGAGGACAAACGTTGGAGCTACTAGGGAGGCTGGGAAGGCTGGGATAAGCGGGAAAATCTGGAGAGTATGGTGGATGATCTAAAACTATGTCTGGAGCTTGGGTAAGGGTAGCATCTAGGAGGCTAGGTGGTGGCGTGGGTGGTGCCTTCCCAGCCATCCAAGCCTGATACATGTCCGTCATGTGTTGTCTTAACATCCTTAACTCTTCCACCAACCCTGTGTCCTGTTCAACCGATTGCTTTCGCGTACCAATATCAACCAACTCAACTCTGTTGTCGTCTTCCATTGCATTTAGACTTTATATTGTAGGAAAGAGTTACCAGTTTAACAACCACAAACCAACCACCCTTCTGCTATAATGAAGATACCAAAGAGGCACAAAATGAAGTCATCATGTTAGAGTTAGGGCATTTAACAACAAAAATTATCATATTATATGGAATGCACCTAGCCACAATTATCGGTTCTAAGATGACTTCGAGGGTACGAAGGTCGTATGGCATCATCCCAATTTTACTCTCCTTGCCCTTTTCTTCTTTCTTTCCTCTCTTGCGCTCCTTGATTTGCTCATTTCTATCCTCCATTTTCTTTTACTTATCACTATTTTCTCACCCCTCGCGTCCCACAAATTCATTCCTTTTTCTTTTCTTTTTTTTTAATTTTTTTTAAATTTTTAAGAAAATGATTTGATCGAACCCTATGTAGGTTGCCTACGTATCATGTTCCACATGAATCAGACCAAGCGTAATTCTGAAAAAAGGATGAATAAAATAAACTAAAAAACAAGAATCATTTTGGATTTTTTCATTTATGAATTTTTTGGTTTTTTTTAAATCCACAACAGGAAGTACGATGACAAAAAACTCAACTGACTTAACTTAACCACAACAGACTCTGACGCCATCTAAAAGAATCAATACTATTGGAAAGTAAAATACAACATAAAAAAAATAGACTCAAAAATAAAAAAAAATAAAAAATCTCCTTATGCAGCTCCTGACTGAAATGGTCCTGGGGTATTTGTCATGCTCTGGTAAGTAAATCCACACCTGTATGAGAAAAATAAGACCAAATAGATTTAGTGACTCGAGACGCAATGCGACGCCACAACACCTCCTATTGGACACATGCAAGACATGATTGAGCTATTTTGCAAAATGACTTATGTGGCCAAAGATGACTAAAATCTCAACAAAAGTGACCTCACTGGGAATACACTTCACTGAATCTTATATGACCTCAAACTCCCGATAATTATGGCCCCAGAAAATACTTTGCAAAAGTGACCCACTTTGCAAAAATGGTCGATGTGGCCAAACATGGCTAGAGATTCAAATTCAACAAGGACGAGACTTAAAGTAATATGAAATCTAGTTATGAACTCAACATCCTAAGACATGGGTCATTGAACCTCCTTTGCAAAAATGACCTATTTGCAAGAATGGTCGATTTGGCCAAAAGTGGCTAGACATGCAAATTCAATAGGAATGGACCTTAAAACTGAGAGGACAACTTGTTGTAGACTTAGGGCTCTAAGACATTGGATAACAAACCACTTTGAAAAAATAACCTTATTTTGCAAAAACAACCTATGTGGCCAAATATGGCTAAACCTGCAAGATTTGGCTAAGACCCCGCGAAGCCAAGAACCTAAGACTCACTAGGAAGACCGGACCCTATGTGGGCTGCCTACGTATCCCGCCCCGAAGGACGCGAATCAGGTATGCGTAGTTCGGGAAGATTGGATATGAAAGATCATTTTAAAAAAAAAACAAACTTGAAGAAACATATTTTTTGTCCTTTTGAAAAATGATGAAACATGTAAAAAAAAATTGGATTTTCTTTTTCTCTTTTTGGAAAAATGAAAGGAAAGTGCAAAATAATTTTTCATTTTCATTTTCATTTTTTCATTTTTCATTTTTTTGGCCTTTTTCTTGAAATAAAATAAATTTGCGAAAGAAAAATATAATCGGGCCCACTTGCTTCATTCTCACACTTAATCCTCTTTTCTTTCTCATTTACCCTCAACCATTATTGGTCCGCCAAATGACTCCTTTTATCCTTGAAGAATGCAACATGTAGCACATAAAATGCATCAAGATGGTCTTTTTATTTTCGGGTACGCTTGTCCTAGACGGACCCAATCCTTGTGTTGAGTCCCCAAAGTCAAATGCACATGATGCAAATAAGCGTTCCTACTAGGGATCCGGCATGAGGCTGAGTTATTCTAGGTTTAGAACCTGGGTGTATTGTTCTAGACATGGCTTACCCGAGCGGACAACTCGAGCCGAGGGGTGGCAGCGTACGAGTAACCAAAAGATCACCCGATTTTGCAACTTGTCCGAACCTCGTACTAAATTGGGATATGACACTAACAGAAAGAAGTCACGCCAGCGTGCACTCCTCAGAAGATAGAAGAGAGGGGTTTCGTAGCAGTTTATATACAATTCAGATAATATCAAAGCGGTAAAAAGCAACATTTAGCACATTAGGCCCAAACATGTAAATAAAATCAGGTAATAAATAAAGCCAACATATAACAATTATTCTAAGCTCGAATTCTTGAACCTTGAACCAGAGATTTTGGGTTCGATCCCCAGCAGAGTCGCCAGAGCTGGCACACCTCCTTTTTACTACCCGGGAAGGGTATAAGGGAGTTTTTTCCAATTTACATGACAGTCGAAACGAGATTATTTTATTTAAAATTCAGAGTCGCTACTTGGAATAATTTATGGTGTCCCAAGTCAACGGTTTAAATCCCGAATCAAGGAAAAATTGACTGTGTTTTACGGTCCACGAACACAGAAATCCGGGTAAGGAATTCTATTAACCCGAGAGAAGGTGTTAGGCATTCCCGGGTTCCTTGGTTTTAGCACGGTAGCTCAATTATTATTATTGGTCTATTTATCTGATTTTAAAACGTTGTTTGAAACCTACGTGCATTTTATTCCTTTTAAACCGCTTTTAATAATCCAATTGTTATACAACTAATTATTTGGTTACACATTGTGAATCATGTCACGGGAACCGTACCCACGATCCAGAACGTGTTTATCTTATAAAACTTAAATTGTGACCGGGTCACATAAATGTACCCCAGATTTTAATAGTCAAGCGTCACAACTACGTCACGGGAACCGTACCCCTAGTTATGATAATTATTTAATTAACATGCCTAGAGCAAACTACGAGAGTTCAAGGAATTTTTCATACTAATTTTTTGTGTTTACGTGCGGGCCATAGATTATAAGATTTTTTTTGTGTATGGCGCACCTCAAATTATTCTTAAAGTAAACTAAAGATACTCTTACTTTAATCTAATTCAAAATTAGGTATCACAACCACGTCACGAGAATCGTACCCGTAACCACGACAATTTATTATTAAGCGCGCTCATAAATAATTTTTAAAACATACTTTCACTAATTTTCCAACAGAGTGTGTGTTTTTCACTTTCGCGGTAAGTATACCAAACCCCAATATTGAAAAAAAATCATAAAAAGATGAGTAGACTCATTGATTAGGTCAGTTGAAAAACCTTTGTTCTTTGTTTTGTCTATTAGGCAGAAACTACATTAATTGTAATACTCCACAATAATTCCTAAAGTTTAATCCTAAATTCACATTTATCTCTTCTTCTCGCTTCAACAATGGGTTATCGGCAGACGAGTCAAACACAGAGGAACAAGAATAAAATAGCAAATTAACTCAAACCCATTCAAGACATAGAACATCACAAAGAGATAAACCAGACTACTAATCGAACATTAGTTATTCCAAATATAGAGTGAGGTAAAAGAAAGAATGAACTTTACAAACCTTGAATCGCAAAATTTATTGACTGAACACCTTGACTGGATCAGGAACCGCGCCGACGACCTCGAACGAACCTCAACGACCAAGAACAATTTCACCGGAGAGACACCCGACTGGTTTTGTGGTGAAGAGCGGCGGCTAAAGGGTGAGGGGCGTGAGGAGACGGTACCGCTGTCAGGTGTTTAAGGCAGTAGGTGAAGGAGGTCAGCGATTTGGTGGTGTAGATCGAAGGTGACCACTGCTTCTTTTATGAAGGGCGGCAGAAACGGCGGTTCTGGAGTTGGTGGCCGGCGGATTGGGTTCTGGTTGTTTTTTTTTTTTGGGGG
>ML322051.1:0-12686 GCA_005239505.1 Nicotiana paniculata | reverse complement strand
GGGGAGGTATGGTTCTTAGTGAGGAGGAGGACGGTAGATGATTTGGTTTGGGTGGTGAGCGGACGAGGGTGGACGGCCGGAAGGTGTGGAGGAGATGAGAGGTTAGTGGTTCTGTGGGGTGTTCATGGGTTCTGCCGCTGGTCTTAAGGAGTTAGGGATTTTTTGTTGTCCATGGTCTTAGGGTGTAGATTAGGTGCTGATGGTGTCTCCAGGTTACTGTGTGTGTATGGGTGGCAGGGAGGCGGCAAGGAGGCGACCGTTGGAGTTGAGAGGTTTTGGGGGCTGCTCTCCGGTTGTCAGGTTGTCCAGAGTGTAAGGGTTTTTGAAGTGTATCTTGTTAGGGTGTATTAGTGTTAGGGTAAAAAGGATTTGGGCTATTGGGGTTTTGGGCTTAAGGGGGTTAAAAATTGAGGTCAAAATTAAGCCACATTTCTTCTCAAATTAAACTAAGCCCTATAAATCCGAAAATTAATGGGTAAAAATATTAATGCCTCCTTCTAAAAATACTAAAAAACGAGATTAATTTTCTAAATAATTAAAATAGATTAAATTATAACGTGAAACTATTTTTGATATTTTTCAAAGATTATATTAAACTAAAATAACCTCACTACCAAAGGATTAATGATATTAAATTATATTAGAATGTAAAAATATAAGTATGACATGAGAACATTTTTATATTTTCAAATATATATATTTTTAAATTAAAAACAAAATAGACCCCAATTGTATAATAAAATCGAGTGATTATTTAAAAATATTAAAATACTAATTAATCTAAAAAATTGTGCGGGTCAAAATTTACGCGTCTACATACATTTGTATAGAAATGCTATTTAAAATCCAAAACTGATATCATGAAGTGATGTCACCTCTCAGACACATAATCTCAATATGGATAAATCAACTGCACCAATTTAATCGAACAAATTCATGTATGCGAGTCCGCCTTCAAAAATCATTTCAATTAACTTGATTTAAATTACATGAGTATGTGCAAAAATATTGCTGTGGAAATGAAGCTCACTTTTAAGAATTTTTGTGATACCCTTTTGCCTATTAAGGAAGCAATAGGTACTGTGACTTACTAGAATTACCAAAACTAGGTAGTTGGACGTTCAGAATTATAAATTAAAACGCTGATATTACTTCCAGAAACTTAGATGTCTTCATAAAAGGTTGATATAACTTCCAGGAACATAGATGTCTTTGACAAAACAAATGTTGAGCAGTAGCAGAGCTCAAGCAGTGCATTAATGATGAATTTCTGAATAAGAAAGAATTAGAGAGGAGAGGAAGAGAGATTTTATTGATATTTAATTCGTGTATACATGTACGATGTATTTTCAATACAATTGGAAATGAAATATCTGTAGACTTGATATCACAAGAAAAGTCCATTGCAGCGTGCAACCCGATCCCACCATATCAATTTCAATCCTCACTTATTCCACCTATTGCGGATGATCCATAAACCAGATCAATATTAATCAATTCAACAACTCAATTCACAAGAATCTCTACGATTAAAGAGTGTGAAAACAAGCCATACAGGAAACTCATATCAAACCAAGTAATGCAACATGACAAGCCAAATATATGACAATTAAAGGGTACAAGTAAGATAATTAAGGCAAGTAGCAATTAATCATGGAAGCATAGAAGAAACGAACATTTTAATACGAGAGAAATAAGTGACAAGTAGCAAGTTAAGGCATAGGAAGCAATTAAGGCATGTAACAGTTAATACATGAAATAATATTAATGAAATATGGGCAAGCATGGAAACAATTATTTTGACGGCGCATATACACTTGTCACCTTGCATATACGCCGCTACACATGTAATTCACATAGCACATAGCTCAAGGGTTCCTATTACTTAAAATCAAGGTTAGACCCAACACTTACCTTGCTCCGCAAGCAAATCAAAGTTCAATCGGGGTCTTTCCTCCAAAATCCGCCTCCAAACCAATCGAATTAACCAAAAATGACTCAATAACATCAAACAATGCTAGGAAAATCAATTACAATATATAAAGTTAAGATTTTTATACTATTCCCAAAAAGTCAACAAAAGCCAACCCCGGGTCCTCTAGGTCAAAACGCGAGATTCGTACCAATACCCAATTACCCACTCACTCCGAGCTCGATTATGTGATTAGTTTCGAAATCAGACCTCAATTCGAGGTAAATCTCAATTTTGACAAAAATACCCAATTCTTCCCAAATCTCTAATTTTTTACCATGAACGAACACAAATTAAGGTTGGAATCAACGGGTCTTGATGGAAATGGAAGAAAACGAGTTAAATTACACTAATTTATGAAATGGTGAAGAGATTTCTCTTCAAAATTGGCTCTAGGCCGAGCTCTAATGAAAAGATAGTGAAAAATGGGTGAAATCTCGTCTTTGGGATATTTAATTGGCTAGGCGTCAAACCTTCTTCGCGTTTGCGAAGGGCTTGACGGTTTCGTGAAGCACAGCAGCCAGAATGGCCTACGCGTTCACGAGGTTCCTCATGCGTTCGTAAAGGATTCTCTCTCAGGCTTTCACGTTCGTGAGGCAGGGTTCGTGTTCGCGTAGAGTAACAACAATGCTCCCTTCCAAGTCCCACAACACTACATGTTTGTGAGAGGCTAGCCGCGTTAGAGAAGAGTAAATCTCCCAATGCTCCGCGTTCGCAACCCACCTATCGTGTTCACGATGGAAAAACAAGCCCCAGTTTTCCCTTCGCGATTGCGAGAGTGGCTTCATGACCGCAAAGCACAAAGCACCAGGTGATAGCAACAGTGAAAAAACAACAATTATTTCTAAGTTTAAATGGTCTGTAGCCTATATGAAACTCACCTGAGCCCCTTATGCTCCAAACCAAACATGCACACAAGTGTAGTAAGAACATATGAACTTTCCCGCGCGGTCAAAACATCGAAATAACACCTAGAATCACGAATCGAACACCAAAACAAATAAGATTTTCAAAGAAACTCAAGAACATGAAAATTTTCAACCGGAATCCGAATCACGTCAAATCAACTCTGTTTTGCACCAAAATTTGCAGACAAGATACAAATACTGAAATCTTTAAACCTTTAAATTGCTAGTTTTCAACAAATTACATTAAATCAAGTTAGGGATTTCCGAATTCAATTTTGGGCATACTCACAAGTCCCAAATCATGATACAGACTCATCAAGACCGTCAAAATACGGGTCCTAGTCCGTTTACACAAAACGTTGGCCGTAGTCAACTCAAATGAGTTTTAAGGCTAAATTTCATATTTTGATCAATATTTCATACAAAATATATTCGTAAAAGACACGGTCTTTGAACGCAAATCGAGAAAGATTAAATGGGGCTATTCGAGATCTTGAAACACAGTAATGAAGGCTAAAACTGAAATTGACCTATGAGGTCATCACATTCTCCACCTCTAAAACAATCGTTCGCCCTCGAATGGACATAGAAAGACATATGGACTGGTGAAAAGGGGTGGATATCTACTCCGCATGTCCGATTCGGACTCCCACGTGGATGTCTCGATCGCCTAACCTCTCCACTGCACTCGAACTAAAGGATAACTCTTAGACCTCAATCGTCGGACTTCCCGGGCTAGAATAGCCATCGACTCCTCCTTATAAGTCAAATCCTTGTCCAGTTGGACTGAGCTGAAATATAATACATGAGAAGGATCACCGTGATACCTCTGGAGCATGGATACATGGAATGCTGGATGGGCTCCTGATAAACTAGGTGGCAATGCGAGTCTGTAGGCCACCTAGCCCACTTTTTCAAGAATCTCAAAGGGTCTGATATATCTAGGGCTCAACTTTCCCTTCTTTTTGAACCTCATCACACCTTTCAAGGGTGAAACCTGGAGCAATATCCTCTCTCTAACCACGAATGCAACATCATGAACTCTACGTTCAGCGACTCCTCTTCCTAGACTGAGCGGTGCGAAGTCGATCCTGAATAATTTTGACCTTATCTAAGGCATCCTGAACCAAATCAGTACCCAACAACCGAGCCTCTCCCGACTCAAACCATCCAACTAGAGAAACGCATCACCTAATGCCTCACAGGGAGCCATATGAAGGCTCGACTGGTAGTTTTGTTGTAGGAAAACTACGCAAGCAACAATAACTGATCCCAAGAACCCCCGAAATCCATAATGCAAGCACTAAGCATATCCTCTAATATCTGAATAGTGCGCTCTGACAGTCTGTCCTTCTGAGGGTGAAATGTTGTACTCAACTCAACCCGCTTGCCTAACTCACGTTGTACGACCCTCCAGAAGTGCAAGTTGAACTACATACCTTAATCACAAATGATAGACACAGACATACAGTGAAGATGGATGATCTCGTGGATGTAGATCTCAATAAACTGCTCTGAAGAATAGGAAACTGCCACTGGATTGAAATGCGTCGACTTGGTCAACCTGTCCACAGTGAGCCATATCATGTCGAACTTCTTCTGAGTCCGTGGGAGCCCAACAACAAAAATCCATAGTGATATGCTCCCACTTCCACTCAGGAATCTCTAGCCTCTGAAGAAAACCACCGAGCCTCTGGTGCTCGTACTTTACTTGCTGACAATTTAGACACCAAGCTACATATGCAAGTCTATCCTTCTTCATGCTCATCCACTATAATTCTGCCGCAAGTCCTAATACATATTTGCGGCACCCGGATGAATAGAATACTGGGAACTGTGGGCCTCCTCAAGAATCAACTCGCGAAGCCCATCCACATTGGGTAGACAATTACGATCGTACATCCGCAAAACCCCATCATATCCAACAGTAACCTACTTGGAACCATCGTGTCGCACCGTGTCCTTAAGGACCAGCAAATAGGGGTCATTATACTGACGCTCTCTGATGCGCTCATAGAAGGAAGACCGAGAAAATGTGCAAGCTAAAACATGACTACGCTCTGAAACATCTAACCTCACGAACTGATTAGCAAAATTCTGAACATCCGATGCTAACGGACTCTCCCCAACTGGAATATACATAAGACTACCCATACTCACAGCCTTTCTACTCAAGGCGTTGGCCACCACATTGACCTTCCTGGGATGATACAAAATGGTGATATCATAATCTTTCAACAGCTCCAACCACCTCTTCTGCCTCAAAGTTGAGATCCTTCTGCTTGAACAAATACTGTAGACTCCGATGATACGTGAATACCTCACACGACACGCCATAAAGATAGTGCATCAAAATCTTTAGCGCATGAACAATGAATGCTAACTCTAAGTCATGAACATGGTAATTCTTCTCATGAACCTTCAAATGCCGCGATGTGTATGCAATCACCCTGCCATCCTGCATCAATACACCGATCCCAATACGAGATGCATCACGATATACAATGTAGGATCCTGAACCTGCGGGCAACACCAACATTAGCGACGTAGTCAAAGCATTCTTAAGGTTCTAGAAGCTCAACTCACACTCATCTGACCATCTGAATGGAGTACCCTTCTGGATCAATCTAGTCAATGGGGATTCAATGGATGAAAACCCCTCCACGAATCGGCATTAATAACCCGCCAAACCAAGGAAACTCCGGATCTCTCTAGCTGAAGTAGGTCTAGGCCAGTCCTGGGCTGCCTCAATCCTCTTAGGATCCAGCTTTATGCCCTCTGCCGATACAACATGCCCCAAAAAGGCGACTACATTTAACCAAAACTCACACTTTGAAAACTTGGTATATAATTGGCTATCTCTCAGAGTCTGAAGCACAATCTGAAGATGTTGCTTATGCTCCTCTAAAATGAGGGAGTAGATCAAGATATCATCAAAGAATACGATCACAAAAGAATCCAAATAGGGCTTGAACACCCAGTTCATCAAATCCATAAATTTTGTCAGACCATTTGTCCACCCAAATGAAATCACAAGGAGCTCATAATGCCCATACCAAGTCCGAAAAGCCATCTTAGGGACATCAGATGCCCTAATCTTCAACTGATGGTAGCCAGACCTCAAATCAATCTTCGAAAACACCTTGGCACCCTGAAGCTGATCAAAGAAGTCATCAATCCTCATCAACGGATACTTGTTCTTGATAGTGACTTTGGTCAAATCCCATTATTCTATGCACATCCTCATCGACACCATATTTCTTCTTCACGAACAACACAGGCGCACCCTAAGGCGAGACACTAGGTCTAATGAATCCCTTATCAAGCAAATCTTGCAACTGCTACTTCAACTCTGGCGGAGCCATACATTATGGAGGAATAGAAATGGGCTGAGTGCCCAGAGCCAAATCAATACAGAAGTGAATATCTCTGTCGGGTCGTATCCCCAGAAGATCTGTGAGAAACACCTATGGAAACTCAATCACAACTGGTATTGAATCCATGGAAGGAACCTATGTGCTCAAATCACGAACATAGGCCAAATATTCTAGACATCCCTTCTCGATCGTACGTCGAACCTTCACATAAGACATAACCCTGCTGGTAGAATGGCTAGGAGTCCCTCTCCACTCTAATCGAGGCAACCCCAGCATGGCTAAGGTCACTGCCTTGGCATGACAATCGAATATAGCATGATAAGGTGACAACTAATTCATACCCAATATAACATCAAAATCTACCATATCAAGAAGTAAAAGGTCTACACTAGTCTCAAGACTACCAACAATAATCACACACGAGCGATCGACGCGATCTACAATAATAGAATCTCCCACAGGCGTGGACACATACACAGGAGCACTCAAAGAATCATGAGGCACAATCAGATATGAAGCAAAATAGGATGACACTAGGAATAAGTAGAGCCTAGATCAAATAGAATTGACGCATCTCTATGGAAAATGGGAACAATACCAATGATAACAACGTCAGATGATTCGACCTTAAGCCTAGTTGGGAAAGCATAACAATAGGGATGTGCCCCACCACTCTGAACTACGTCTCTGGGATGACCTTTAGTTGGCTGCCGTCCACCTCTAACGGCCTGACCTCCACTTCTGACGGCCTGACCTCCTCCTCTGGATGCCTGACCCCTGCCTCTAGCTAGCTGAGCAGGCGGAGGAGAAATCGGTGTCGGGACCATGGCACGAGAGCTCTTCTATGGCATGTCACCCAACAATCTCAGACAAAACCTCCTGATGTGACTAGTATTTCCACACTCAAAACACCCATCCTACTATTGTGGCTGGTGAAGCTCAAGCTTAACTGAACGGGCCGGATAACCACAGTGATAGCTCTGAATCACGGGTGCACTAATAGGAGCTGATGGTGCACTATAGGTTGGCTGCTCAGGATGAGGCACATAAGAACCACGACTCCCTAAAGTATTGTGAGATGCCTAAAGTGTTGACTGAAATGGCCTAGAAGGATGGCCCCTACCAAAAGTACCCTTTCCTCCAGATGAGGCCCCACTGAAACTACCGGAACGATGAGGCCTCTTATCAGACATCGACCCCCTCTCCTGAGCACGAACCATCTCGATCCGTCTGGAAATATCTACGGCCCTCTGAAAAGTAATATCATCTCCGGTCTTTTTGGCCATCTATAGCCTGATAGTGAAAGTGAGCCCATCAATGAATCTCTTCACTCTCTCCCTCTCAATAGGAAGAAAGATAATGGCATGGCGAGCAAGGTCCAGAAATCGAGTCTCGTACTGGGTAACAGTCATATTACCATGCTGAAGACGCTCAAACTGCTTGCGGTACTCCTCTCTTAGAGTGACAGGGATGAACTTCTCTAGCAATAGCTGTGAGAACTTATCCCAGGTATGTGTAGGCGACCCAGCTGGTCTAGTCAACATATAATCTCTTTACTATCTCTTGACGGAACCAGTTATCTGAAACACTGCTAAATCGACCCCATTGGTCTCAACCATACCCATGTTCCACAGCACCTCTTGGAAGAGGTCAAGATAATCATGTGAGTCCTCACAAGGTGCACCACTAAAATGAATAGGAAAGATCTTGGTAAACTTGTCCAACCTTAACAAAGCCTCTACCTATCACCGGCTTGTGCTTCAATAACCGGCTGAACCGCCCCAACTGGTGGGGCTGCTAGAGTCTGATACTTAGGAGCTACCTGATCCAGAGTATGACTAGAGGGAGTTTGTGCTCCCCTATCCCGAGAGACGGCTGTTGCCATCAGAAATGTACCGATCTCGGCCACACTCTCATAAGGCCCAAACGGACTAGGTTGTCCTGAAGCCCTGGAGTGGCCATGAACCCCTCCAAGGCCTGAGCTGGTCCGCCGGATACGGTCTGAGTTGGAACCTCCTCCTCATGATCAATCTGAGGCTCCACTACGGGTGCTGCTGCTCGAGCTCGAGGCTAAGATCTGCCTCTGCCTCTGCCTCTGCCTCGACCTCGGCCTCTACCTCTACCCCTGGTAGTAGTTGCCACAGAAGGCTCCGACTCCTGTCCGGTAGTAGATGCAATGCGTGTTCTCGCCATCTACAAGATAACAAGAATAGAATGGTTCAATCATCAATGATAGAATAAAATCGCATGATAGATAAAGAAAGAAGTGAAAATTTTCCCAAACTCCATAGCCTCTAGAAGATAAGTAAAGATATCTCCATATCAATCCTCCAGACTCTACTAAGCTTGCTCGTGACTCGTGAGACCTAGGAAACCTAGTGCTCTGATACGAACTTGTCACGACCTGGAATTCCCACACTCGGGACCGTGATGGCGCCTAACATTACACTTGCTAGGCAAGCAACGTTAGAATTGTTTTTTTATCCATTTTTAACAATTAAAATAAAATAATAACCGAGAAAATAAATAAACTATAATAGAGTGAGAAAAATCATAACAACTATGATATCTAGATACAATCCCAAAACTGGTGTTGCAAGTGCACGAGCAACTAGAATACTTCAAATAATGGTCTGAATGAAAGTATAACTGTGTGAAATGAAATAAAAAACTAGAATAAGGTAGAAGGGAATTTCACGTCAGCGAACCGTGCAACTGTACCTCAAGTCTCCGTCAGGCAAGCAATCCATGAAATCTACTGATCGCCTCTAGGACCGACGCCAAAATCTATACAAGAAGTGCAGATTGTAGTATGAGTACAACCGACCCCATGTATTCTGTAAGTGCGAGCCTAACCTCGACGAAGTAGTGATGAGGCTAAGGCGGTCACTTACAATAACCTGAATGCAGTATAATAACAATAACAGGAAAGGAAACAGAGGAAAAAGTAAGGCAGTTAACTTATGAAAATAAACTCAATCCTCAAAATCAATAACTCCAGAAACATCAGTACTCAGAATCTCGTATGAAAATACTGGAAGCTAACACATTGCAATATAAATACAAAACACAAAATCTGTTGCAGCGCACAACCCAATCCAACCGTGCAAACACAATCCTCCCTTATTTTATCATATCAATATAAAGAATAATATGTAAAATCTTTTGAGGTGCACATCCCGATCCCACCATATAATCATAATCAATATCATAATCCTTCCTTATTTCACCAACTCAAAATCACATGTAAAATCTGTTGTGGCGTTGATCCACGTCCAATACGCACTCAACAGTGAGTGGAAATAGTCATTGGAAGAATAGTACCCAACAAGAGTCGGGGTTTCCAAAAGGAGTTACAATGGGTGTTAGGAGTATACACTTGACGAAAGCGAATGGAATAACTAAATCATGCTTCCAAACAACACGTTTTTATCTCTAAGTCTAATTTTTCATTAGCAATTATAAGCTAAGAAAAGAAACTAGAAGCAAATTAGTGTTTTTATTATTTTTCCAAATAATTAAAAAGCCTAGGTATGTGACCATAACCTAGGTGTTCGCCTAATGAGTTAAATAAGTTAATACTTGTTTTTGTTGATTGGAATGTATTATAGCTCTCAACTTTATGTTACCCACTCAATACCTCTCAGTTAAAGAGTGATTTTGCCCAATTAAGCTTTATCAAGTCCAAATGAGTATCAAACAAAATAGTTGATATGAGCTTAATTCGGGATCTCACTATCTCCAGTTTGAACCATTTAATTAGGCTAATCAAACCCTCAATTAGTCCAATTCCTTTTTAGCCAAGTTATCCTATACTAGGTCCCTCTTTCTCAAGTATAGACTAAGTCAAAAAGGCATGAATCACTGTTTGTAACCATTAATTCTAAAATTGAAGCATAAACTAAGCTAAGCAAACACCAAATCATAAACAAGTATTAAATTAAGTACCCATAAGGTTTACACTCTAAGGTTGGGTCACAACCCTAGTAAGGATCTTTCCGCTCATAGTGGGATTGAAGAAAATAAAGAAGAAATGCTAATTAAACTCATAATCTAAGATTAAAATAATCAAATGTGATGTTTAAGACCTAAAACAATCACAAAATTCCTAAAATGGTGAAATGTAACGGTTACAGCAGCTCAAACTTCAAAACTTTACCTAAAAATGTAAAACTTGTCTATTTATAGTGGCCAAAAATTATCTAACAAAAATGCCCCTCGGGAGGTTCTACGGTCACATAATTCCATGTGCGGTCCACAGGTTTCTTCAGTTGGCATGATCTAGGATTCTATAGCCGCGTAATTCTGGATTGCGGCTGCGAAGCATCTCCTGCGGCCGCACAATTCTTGTGTGGTCCGCACTTCAGCAAGGCTTCAAGACTTGGTCTTTTGGGACTCTCTGAACGTTGAATCATTTGTCAGTGCGGACCTTGTTTTGCGGCAGCACAATTCATGCGCAGTCGATAGATTGGCCAAATTCCTGCTGGGCTCTTTCACTTGATTTGCAGCCATTGATGGAATTTTACGGTCTGCACTTTCTTCTGCGGACCGCACTTTTTTAGTTCTGTGCCCCTTTCTTGGCTTATAATTCGTAACACTCCTTTTTGAGTCAGATATCATCACGAGAGACCAAGCGTCAAACATTCCTGAAATTTGCACACTTTCATTAGTTTCAGGAACATAAAGCAATACTTTCAGACTAAAACAAAAGCAAAAAGGTGGTAATAAGTAGTCAAAATTCCTACTTATCAGCTCCCTCAAACTAAAGTCTTTGCTTGTCCTCAAGCAAATAAATTAGTTTCCACCTCCTAGAGTTAAGGGTCATTTCAACGAGTCAAAGGTGAGCCATGCATACATCAGCTGGGACCAACAATTACCCACACCATTCATGCATTATCAACAAGGTGCCAAGTCAAATATTCATGCACATATAGTTCTAATGTGACATTTGAGCTTCAACAATTGACTTTACTCATCAAGTACTCTTGTTCCATTATGCAGGTCATGGTGGACTCCAAACTCGTCCTCCTTTACTTTCTATTTTCCAAGCTCACTTAAGAAATTAGCACTCAATCTTAAGAATCCTGAAAGTTTCACTCGTCTCTCACAAGTACGGCTTCAAGTACCATAGGCTTTACCCTCATGTAGATCGCCACTAATGTAAGCTCACTCGATTTGAAATCAAGTAGGACTTCTTTCGAGTTGTAATGAAGGCTTTTGGATTACAGTAGGATACCATACGGGTTAGTGGTTACACCTTTCCTTAAGCACTCCACATTTTCATTTCTCGGCTCATAATTACCAATTCCTAGAGGCATTTGCTTTTAATTGGGGACTAGAGAGACTTCACATAACTCTTTCGCTTTCATTTCATTCTTTTATCCCTTTTTGATTGCTCATGCTAGGGATCATTACCTCTTTTTTTTTTGAATCCATCAACCTTTCCACTTATCCACGTTCTGTATTATTCTTTTTGTTCTTTTCTTTTCTTGCCTTCTCTTTCATAGAGATCATTTCTTTTCTCTTTCTGTTCCTTGATACCTTTTTCAAATTCCTCATCTCTCCCCCAAACTTATGTTTTAAGCCACTTGTTTCACAAGAGTGTTAAGGAAAGTCCGAGTGCCAAGAGAGGGTCACGACAAAACGGGTAAAGGATTTTAACATGGTTATCAAATGAGAAAGTCTAGAGGCTCAAAGATCTAACGGGCCAAGGAAAGCCTACAATCACTTCTCAAACCAAGCAAAACTTAGAATTTCGCCTTGAAACAAATTCGGGCAAGTTCTAGACCCTTCACACGGATACTTGGACTAGTAACAATTCATCTCACCCCTCATGCAACTAAATTGTAAATAAGGATAGATTTGAAAGCCTACAATGACCACATTCAAGTTTAAGATCACTATGGTCCAATTAAACAACTTGATGATTACCAAAGTCAACTCAAGAGTCACAAAGTCACTAACTAGAGATATTTCTTTCAAAAACTTTGTCTCTAACCATAAGCACATGGTTAAGTGTGTTGGTACCAATTGAAGTATGATAGAATCTTTGAGCATGACTTGATTAGGTCTTTTTATTCATTACTACTACTATTATTACCTAAACACAAAAACAGACGCATTCCCTTAAGAAGGTTGTCACACCATCCATCGTTGGGATGAGTCACCTGGTTCACACAAATTCTACCTTTGGAAAGAATGGTGGAGTTAAGAAAATCAAAGGCTTATTACCTACTAAATCATAAAAAGAAACTACTTAACAAAACAAGGGCTAATATGGAAAAAATAAAGAATCTAATAAGGAAAAACTACTAAAGAGAGATAAATACACATAAGAAGAGAAATAGTATCATCAAATTATAACAAACCAAATGTATCAAAGTGTACCAATGTGTCAACTAAACTCTACCCCCTCCCCCTCCCCCTCCC